>CM047750.1:941398-1024713 GCA_026225825.1 Pistacia integerrima
CTAAGTAGAATAAAATTGCTTCCAAGTAATATGTTTAATATTCATTATGGTATGGTAATGTTTTTATCAATCAATGAGAGATTTATGATAAAATCACACATTTCTTATTTACAACTCATGTTGTTTGTTTCTTTTATTACAAGTTTAATTTTATTAATATTTTTAATAGAATTTATTATTTTAAGTTTACTTGAACGGAACCGTAAAACACATGTAATTAAAATTAATCTTCTTTATTCATGATAATAATTACTAATCACCAACAAACCAAAGGTGGTAATTAGTTTATTAGAAAATTGGTACAACTCATGTGATTCGTTTATTTTATGGTGAGTTTAACTTTTATGAACATCTTTAATAGAATTTATTATAGTATATTTGAATGGTATTGTAAAAAAAAAGGTAATTAAAATTCATGTCATTTATTAATGATAATAATTACTAATCACCAACCAACCAAAGATGGTGATCAATTTATTAGAAAACTCGTATTAATTACTTATTAGTTTATTCAAACCATAGAACATGTAATTAATTTTAAATGACAAATGTTGAAATAACACCATCATATTATTGTACCAGACATAATCTCAAAATGATACTTCATGTTTTTAACTTGAACCACAGGATAAACTCTAGGAGGGCCAATACTGTAAGAAGAAGTATAATTAATACTTAGGCCAAAATTGAAGTAGTGGCACTATATAAAGAAGAAAAGAGTCATTAATTAGTAAAGAATATGCATATTCAATATATATATATATAAAATAAACTTACCCTGTCAACCTAAAGGTCAAAAAAGTGACTTATATTGATTTGATACAAATAAAAACTGATATTTTACCTCAAAATCAACCTCACGACTATCCAAAGGACAACGGCGAATGGATTCCTCTGCAGAATTTTCACAAGTACTGCAAGTAATTTCTAGTTAATAATTGAAACCTAAACCATTTATCTGTTTGAGATTATCGCAAAAAAACAAGTCAGCAAATATCTTTAAAGAGTGGTATTCCATAATTCTTTGTGAGGGGAATAAAACTAATGGATTGATTGTTGGCAAATATATAATAGTTTATCATGCGGATTTACTTGAGGTTTCATAAAATGAGCATGTCAGTGCTAAAATTGAATGAGTTTAGCTTTTGACATAATAATATTTCAAAATATGTGTTACCTTATTATTTGTAACATTATAATATCATCCTTTCGTAATTAATTAATTATAATTAATTTCATGCAAGCGTGACAAAGCTCTATTAACTCTCCATAGTTTTCTTCATAAACTCAATTATTCTGTTGATGTGTAATAGTATTTTGCTAAATAGTTAATTGGTTGTTAATTTACCAAAACTTTTTTTTCCTTGTTCTAAAATCAATATAAGCATAAATTCTTTCGTGCATATGTCGGGCTAATGTTGTAAAGAATTATACCATTTGACACTATATCATATCTTATATATTATAAATATCTTGTCTTTTATTTATATATATATATATATATATATATATATATATATATATATATACACAAATGCACACTATTGGCTTGATACTTTTATAGTCAAAAGTTATGATGTGATAGAAGACTCCGTCATCAACATAAGGTACACTAACATAGAAAAAATAAATGTTAGCATATTAAATTCAACATTCATACTTACACAAATAAAAACTAATATTTTACCTCAAAATCAACTTCACTACTTCCAAAGACAAAAGACGAATGGACACCCCCTAAGGCAACAAAGTTGCATGGACACCTGTACAAGCTTTTCACAAACATTATAAGTGTTCATGTAATAATTGAAACCATGACATTTTTTGGTTTGATATTATCGCAAAAAAACAAGTTAGCAAATATCTTCAAAGAATAAAGCTAATGAATTGATTGATGGAAAATATATAATATCGCTATTTATTGACTTGCTTTTTTGCAATAATGTCAAACCAAAAAATGATCTTGATTTTAATTATTACTTGAAAGTCAGATTGTAGTATTCCATAATTCTTTTGAGACGAATAAAGCTACTTGATTGATTGATAGCAAATATATAATATATTGGATAAGGGTTCACCCATGATGAATTAACCCAAGCGACATGAAAAGTGGAAACTGCCAAAAACAGTTTTTCACCAACGCCGCCCATATAAGAGAAAGTTTTTTTCTTTTAGTAATAAATACACACCAATATACAAATAGATATATACACGCTCTCTCTCTCTCTAAAAATTGAAAAGAAAAATACTCTACGCAATTTATTCTTCCAGATTCAATTTTGCTTTAGAGATAAGGAGGAGGTATTTATGCTCTGTAAATTCGTTGTAATTCGTTTATATACAAAATGTAATTGCAATGGGTGACTATGATCTTGGGATTAGTTTATAATATTTGTTATTCTATGTTTTTTCAACATTGGTATCAGAGCAGTGGTTTATATTGTTTTAAATTCGTACTATTATGTTAGAGCATGTTGGTTGTTGATTAAATGCAGTTTTAAATTTTGAATTTTTGTGTGTAAAAAGTTGTCTTTTTGGTAATGATAATTAGACTATTAGATTCCTTATGAAATTATGAAGAAAATGGTTCTTGAATCATAAAAAATGGAGTTAAAATGACTAAGATATGCCTCTTTAAAGTTTCGGGTTTCTATACGGGTTAATTTCTGGGTTAGGTATCAAGTTGCAGACCTAGATAAAGGTTGAAGATGACAAATATAAAGCCCAACTCTCTAACCACTGGGCTACATGTTTGATTTGTGTTAGCCATATTTACAAACCACATATATTCATCTCCGGGCCAACCCAAAAACCTAAATAAAAATGGGTCAAGTTGACCTGCTGATCTGACCCAATACATTAAAACGGGTTAGTCAAACCCGATCCATAAGCTCAAACAAGTCAGTCAAACCCAGTCAACACTCGACCCATAAGGTCAAATGGGTTAGTTAAACCCGGTCAACGCATGACCAATAAGGTCAAACAAGTCAAATCAGGTCAAAATTGACCCGATTAAATATGAAACGGGTCGAATCGACCCGAATTACATGTGAGGCGCGTGGCAAGCGCATGGAGTACCCCTGAAACAGCAACAATGCTAACGTGTAATTGAAACTTACCCCATCAACCTGAAGGTCAGAGAAGTGAATTGTATTGGCTTGACACCTTTAGCGAGTGTGGCAGAAGTGTTTAATTCCCCATCATAAGTGGTGAATGACATTCCAATTAAATGCATTTTAATTTTATCCCGTCCTTGACAGAAGACATATTAACAAAGAAAAACAAAATGTTTGCATATTAAATTCAATATTTATATTTATACTAATAAAAACTAATATTTTACCTCAAAATCAACCTCACTACGATCCAAAAGACAACGGCGAATGGATTCCTCCGCAGAATTTTCACAAGCATTACAAGTGATTTCCAGTTAATAATTGAAACCAAGACCATTTATCTGTTTGAGGTAATCGCAAAAAAGTAAGTCAGCAAAAAAGTAAGTCAGCAAATATCTTCAAAGAGTAGTATTCTATAATTCTATGTGAAGGGAATAAAACTAATGGATTGATTATTACCTCAAAATATTTATACTTACACAAATAAAACTAATATTTTACCTCAAAATCAACTTCACTATTCCAAAGACAAAAGACAAATGAACACCCCTATGGTGACAAAGGTTGGGGTGGAAAAAAAAAACCTTAATCCGAACCAAACCGAAGCTAGACTGATTTTTTGGTTTTTCTCGGGAACCGGTTCGATTTTGATTAGAAAAATGCAAGAATCGGATTTCCCGTTTTGGTTAACAGTTTGGTGTAAAAATAATTTCGGTTAACCAAACCTGGAATAATGAACCGGCTTCCACTTAAAATGCCTAAAACTATTATGTGTTAACCAAATCCCTAATTCTTCATTTATTCATTCTAAGACATTTTGAAATAGCCTTGAGCTGAGCCTTGACTGACTATGTGTTAGAGAAGAGAGAGTGATCTAGAGAGGAGAATTTGAGGCGGAGTACATCGACGAAGACAAAGTTGTTTGACTGATGGACTGAGAGAGTGAGTGTGTTCGATTTGACTGACGGAGATGGAGTTGTTCGAATGTTGACGGAGACAAACTTCTTCTTCTAGCGATGAAGCGATTTCTTCTTCTTCCTGCACCAGCAACAACACGCCTTTCATTTTGATTTCACAACCAATCTCGAACTCTCAGCTTTCTTTATCGTTCAGATTTTTTATTCTTCACAAAGTGAGAAATGTAAGTTGTAAATTTGTAACAAATTTTGGATTCTCAGAGCAATTATCAGATGTTTTGTTGTTGTTGATGTTTTATGGGTTGAAGATATATTTGATGTTTTGTGGGTTTGAAGAATGTTTTTTTGGAGTGTTTGTTATATTGGAGATTTGGAGTGTTTGTTTGCAGATGGGAAGTTGTGATGGAGAAGTTTGTTTTTGGGATTGGTAGAGAAGTTGTGGTTGCCAATGGATGGTGATAATGAGGTGAGGAATAAAGTCAAAGAGAAGAGTGAAAAGAGCAGATTAGCTGTGATGAAGGATGGATCTTCATTTTCTGCAATTGGATGCTTGATTGAAGATGTATTAGGAAACAAAGAACAAAGTCTTTATCTTTAATATTTTTTGGCTACTGAGTTTTTTAGTTTGTTTATAATTTATAATTTAAAGATGTATTAGGAAACAAAGAACCGAAATTGGTTCTTCCTCTTCTGCACATTGAGATTATTTTTTGGTTGGTAGTAAAATGGTTTAAAAAGAAATTAGGCCGAAGTGGAGGGACAATTGAATTGGGCCAAACTAGTATAGGCCCATTTGAATAAATGGGTTAACCGAATCGATTTTTTGATTCCGTTAAAAACCGGTTCAAGTGAAACACCGGTTCGATTTAGATTCAGTTTTTCACGTGAATTGGAATCTGGTTCGGTTCAAGATTACGGTTAACCGGTTTGGTTAACCGAATTTTTCCACCACCCTTAGACAAAAGCGAATGGACACCTCTACAAGTTTTTCATGGACATTACAAGTGCTCATGTAATAATTGAAACTAGGACATTTTTTGGTTTGATATTATCGCAAAAAAGCAAGTTAGTAAATATCTTCAAAGAGTAGTATTCCATAATTCTTTCCAAGGAGAATAAAGCTAATGGATTGATTGATGGCCAATATATAATATCGCTATTTGCTGATTTGCTTTTTTGCCATAATCTCAAACCAAAAAAATGATCTTGATTTTAATTATTACTTGAAAGTCGATAGCTGTTTTTGCCATAATCTCAAACCAAAAAATGATCTTGATTTTAATTATTACTTGAAAGTTGATTGTAGTATTCCATAATTCTTTTGAGGGGAATAAAGCTAAAGGATTGATTGATGACAAATATATAATGGATTATCTTGTGGATTTACTTGAGGTTTCATGAAATGAGCATGTCAATGCTAAAATTGAACGAGTTTAACTTTTGACTGAATAATATTCCAAAATCTATTACATTATTATTTGTACCATTACAATATCATCCCGAGCCTAACTTTTGATTGAATAATATTCCAAAATGTATTACATTATTATTTGTAACATTACAGTATCATCATTTCGTAATTATAATTAATCTCGATACTAACTCTTCATAGTTTTCTTCTGAAACTTAATTGTTTTGTTCGGTTGGTCGCTAACTTAGTGGTGATAGATATTCTATCTAACCGGTGAAACTTTTTGAAACGTAAGATCTTTAGCATGTTTTGTGAAGACGAAATCTCTAATTTCTAATACATAGATATGCTCATTGTTTTAAGATCCGGCTCGGCTCGACTAGTTAAACCGTTTCGACTCAGACTCGGTTGGTTGGACTGAGACCCGATCAGTGAGCCAAACCGAGGGCCATTTCTAGGGCTACAAACGAACCGAACAGTTTGCGAACAACTCGATGTTCGTTCAATAATTGTTCGCGAACAAACTGTTAACGAACAGTTCGATGTTCGTTCGACAATATGTTCGATCGAGTTCGAACATGGGTTGTTCGTTCAATTATGTTCGCGAACATTATACGTTCGATTGATCTATCCGTTCGCAAACAATCTATTTGATTGTTTGTTCGTTTATGTTCGAAAAACATAGTATGCATTATTATAATTTATATTTTTTTTTCTTTTTTATATTATATTTGGTTTAGTTTGGAAGAATTTTTTTTAATGATAATCAATAATAAAATATTATGATACTTTTGTTTTTCTTATATATATAATATGTTTGGATTTTTTTTTTTCTAAATGTCATCAATAATTAAATATATAAGTATATAGCATTTTAATTAAAAAGTAATAAATTATTATGATACATAGTATGACAGATTTAATAACATAATGATTGTATAATCAAGTAATAAATAATATAGTAAATCCAATAATATAATTGCTTCATATTTTTCCAAATATAATCAATATTTAAATATTATAAGATAACATTTCAATTAATAAATAATAAATATAATATGGTAAATTGATGAACATAACATATTGTATAATCAAGTGATGTATAGCATAACAAATTTAATAATAGTTTAGTTTAGTTAAATATAGTATGGTAAATTGATGAACATAACATATTGTATAATTAAGTGATATATAACATGACAAATTTAATAATATAATAGCTGAATTAAATATAATATGACAAATTTATGAACATAACATATTGTATAATCAAGTGATATATAACATGATAAATTTATAAAATAATAGCTTAATTAAACTTAAATTAATCACATATTTGTATTGATCATATATTACAATAAACCCTCGTACCACTATGAATTTATAGGTGTTGATACAAAATATATATGTAGACACTTATTCGAACGAGTTGGTGTATGTTTTTTATTCAAACAGGTATTCGAACGAGTTATTCGAATAGGTATTTACTAGTTAGTCAAACGAACACGAACTGGTCTTTTGTTAATCGAACGAATACGAACAGTCATCCTGTGTTTGTTCGAGTTCGAACACAAAATTGAACAATTGAACATGCTTATCGAACGAGTTTCAAACGGGGCTGTTTATTCGTGTTCGGTTCGATTGCAGGCCTAGCCATTTCACCCAGATTCACCCGAGGTTGGACTGGGGTATGGTAGCAACCCGCTCGTCCAACCAATTTTTGGGAAAAATCGAGTGAATCAAAGAAAATGGCTACTTTTGACTGGTGTTCGACGGGAAAACATGATTCGTGGTTAGGGTGTTTTGAAGGATGGATCGCGGTGAGTTGAGAGGTGGTGTTTGATTAAGTTTTAGTTCCAAAATCGCTAGAATTTGGCCAAGCAACGACGAAACCCTGGCTTTTGATTGCCGACGATTGGTGGGTGGAATGACTTGGAAACTCTAGGGGTTTTGTAGGGAAGTAGCCAGTGAGTTTAAGAGTGGTGGTAGTTGGAGTTGTCATTACTCAAAACGGTTGAAATCTGACAAAGGACAACCAATTGATGCAATTTCTATGGCCGACGATCGACGAGTGATAAAATGAGATAAAGGATATGGTTTTGAAGAGGGAAGGGTGGGGTTCTAGTAGTGGTGACAACAGGAATAATTTTGGGTGAAAAAGCAACCAAAAAAGGGGGAAAGAAGGCTAACGTTGATGCGTGCTAACATGCACCTAAAACATCAACAATGCTAACATGCACCGAAAATTAAAAATTTTGAATTTTTTTATGTTGACATCACCGTGTCAACCCGAGACAGGACCCAACACTTTTCCATGTTTAGCCCCGGTTGGTTTTTAAAACATTGGATATGCTCGTCAGTTGCATCAATTATTAAATTTATTTTCCTTTAATAAATTTTATACAATCATATTACTTGAAGTTCAATCAATGGAAGAAGCACCCAAACTATGTAAGTTTAAACAGAGATATATAACACAACTTTAAAAATAGTATAGTACAACACAATTGCGTAAAATTCTATCGACCAATCACAATTTAATCCTCAAACTGGAAATGTTTCTGTATGATTTAAAAACAAAAGGATAACCCAGATTGAATTGCACGGCTAAATCAGGACTACATCTCCACAACTCGAGCCTTGTACATGCAAATGTATGCCATATGCCAATCACCTGAAACCAGGAGAGACATAAATATTCATTAAAACAAGAATGACAGAATTGATTGAGGTGGTCACAAAACGAAGTGACAACAGAATATGTATCTATTTGTCTATCCGCGCTTGCAGGGCAAAAGTGAGCGAGAATTTTTCAATAATGCTAGTTTATTTAACTGAGCCAGAGCTTACCTCCTCCAGACAGTTTAGTAATGTCTCCTTCTCGCTGTGGAATAGGATTGTCATCGTCATATTCAATCCATTTCCCTGTGAACGATAACAGGTCGGTTCAAAAATAAGTTTTTAACTAATAGATGGAGAAGTATTAAATATATTGTTTCATGGAACACACCGCTTTCTTGCTTCACCCAAGCAACATAATGTCCTGAATCGGCACTCCTACCCTTATGGGTTAGCACAGCAACCAAGTCATAAACCCCAGTTAATTGTGGTTCCTTGCCAGTGTCAGAGGCAACACCTGAGGCACAAAATAAGCTAATATCAAACAGTGACAAAAAAAGTGCTCTACACTGCTAGTCAGGACTCAGGAATTTATGTGCATAAATGGTAAAGCTATACCAGTGGAAGGGGTAAACTCGATAAGTCCACCATACTATGAAATATAGATCTACTTCATCAAACATTGATAGACCGGCATAATAATTAAATATCTGGATGATTATACAGGTTACTTACCATCTTGAGATGTAGCTACAGATGATTCTTCAGTTCCATTTGATGAAGATCCCTATGTAAAAGATATTAAGAATATTAGAAGTCATCAGAATATGCTTATAACCTGTGCATGAATAGTTAGATCGTCATATCACCTCAGCTTCAGTCATTTTGACATCAGTATCTTTCGAATCAGAGCTCTTCTCACTAGACTTTAGACCAAGTTTTTTTCCCTCCTCATCCCTTATTTTCTGAGAGTTTGACAGTATCATCAATGAATTGAGATTAAATGGAAACCCATCAAAGCAAAAGACAAGGAGATACCTTGCGAGGGGCTTCCAATTTTTTCCGAAGATCATCAGAACAAAAATCATAAACATCCAACTCCAGCGGATAATCCACTTTCTGAAATTCTCAAACAAATTAATGTGATAAAACAAGAGTTCATTGCCAAGAGACATTAGTCCAGGCCACTATAAAAGTTAAAGAAATGATAAAAATACTTTCTTTTTCAGTGTCTCATTCTCCTCCTGACATGTGTAAATGAGTCAAAAGAAGTGGAAAAAAGAGTGTTTTTTTCATCCCTCCTCTTCCTTTGCCTTTTCTATAAATGTCAAGATGAAAAAGAGAGTATTGCTACCACTCTAAAAGTTATTTAATAATTTAAACTAATAATAATGCCACATACATTAATCATTAATTGGATTATATTCATTTTCTACAAGCACAAAATAAATCATTCCTGCTAAGTACAAGAAAAACAAAGGAAACTAACATACCCTCAAAATCTTGGCTTTCTGATTTGACTCCCTTTTCCAGAAAAAGCGGACAAACTGAACGGTTAAGTACCTTTAAAATGAAATAGGGTATTAGAACACACCTCACATCGGAATGGTTAAATGAGGACAGACCTCAGAACTTCTGAGGAAATCCAACATTGAATTGGAGATTTACTATAACACTTTGCAGTGAATTACAAGCCACTTCTTACCTAGGCAAACCATTAATACAAGACTCTTTCAAATAAATAGCACTACGACCCAAGGCAGGAGAAGCCTTCTCCAACTCTGATTTCAAACCCTACATGTAGCAAAATTTAATAGGAAAATTATAGCATTAATAAGAGATTGATTAATCAAAAACACAAGAGAATAGTCAATTCACTTTTTCTCTGGAAAACCATGAAAAGTGGACAATATTCAGACATTAATTACAGATATAAAGTTCAAGGTTATCATACCATCTGCGGTAGCAGATTGGATAGGAATTCCTTCTTAGTAATTACAGAAACATTCACTTTTTAAAACCAACATACTGAATTTCTGATTTATCTGTAAGTAAACACACACAAAAAAGAGTAGGTGTAATAATTTCAAACTCACTATCTACTAAGTTGCTCATCGTACTTTTAAAAAATAAAAATAAGGACATCTGCAACAAACTAATTGTTAACACATTTCTTTTAATCTGTGACAAAAGTAACAGACGGACATAAAAGCAAAGAAGGCCGGTTTATTAAAACGGAAGACATAAAAGGTGCCAAATTCACAACACTAACTTGCACAGCATCTCTGAATGACCAAATGATATTTGACAATTTAGGTAATACTTTCTTCATCATGATATCAAAGTGAGAAATGTTAATAATAACCTTCAAAGATATACCGGAGCTGCATAGATATAATCTTATGATGGCCGGCTCCAAAATATTTGAGGCATGTGTTAGAAACTAAAAGGCAGTCATACTTCTGAAACACTTAAAATGGGTTAACAAAAGCTTTCTGGTTTTAACTACAAATCTAGCATGGAAACATTGGGAATGTCCTTGAAAGTTATAAGAATCCAAGAATTTGTGAGCTCATGGAACCATTTGGAGGCTGTAGCAAGAATATAATTTTATGGGTGAGCAGTAAACAGTTCCTTGGAACTGTCCAATATAAAATTTCATATTGTTCAACTCCTGTGGCTAAAAGGGTTTGATTATTTATGATAAGTACAATTTTTACCATGACTGTTCCCACCAAAAAACTCATCATGTTGCAAATTTTCGACTAACCTAATACATGATTATATCAAAAATCAGTTATCAAAAGTAATGCTAAGGGAAAAGATTTACTTTGGTAAATGAAAAACATAATTGCAGGCAAAAAAAAAAAAAAAACTAGCAAACCATTTCAAAAGAACATTCAATTCTTTCCATGTTTTTTATTCAAACATGCAGACATTTCAAGAGTTCAAACATCTGCAGATAGACTGTCTGCATCAATTTTAAAGGCTAAAGTAGTCCCTAGACAAAGTCATCTTAGTCTTGGACAGACAAATGTATATACATTTAACATAAACTATTGAAGGAAAGCACAAACATGAAACCTGACTAAGGCAGCCAAAGATATGAATCATTCAATGTAGAGTAATAACATATTATTATGTATTTATATATATAGCCTCCATGACTGTAAGCTAATACCACTTACGTGCTTCAGTCCTTCATGCAAATGGTTAACCTCTTGTGATATGTGGCATTTAAGAGAATAAATTGATTCTGTTTCTGAGCTTTCCTCACCACTTTCTTGACAATGCACTCTAGCAAGGAAAACCATCGATGAGCAAATACTATTTCTAAGCTCCTTAAACTATAGATCATGAATAAATAATTTAGTGAAAGGACCAGCACCAAAAGTCTAACATGTTTTTTGCAGGCTCTTCATAAAAATAAAACAAAGAACCACATAAAGAATGTCCCTGAAAGACTAGATCAAGAAAATAAAACACAAAAAAGAAATGGAAAAAAAAAAAAAGTGATATCCTTAACCAGACAAAATCCAATATTACAACAAGTCCATTGCTTTTTTGAGTCACCAATGCCTCAGGCATTTTTACCTTAAGCTAGCATAATTCAACAACTAAAAATCTTCCAAAAAAAAGGAGGCTTAAGCTAATATATATTTTTTCCCAAAAATAAGTTATAATACTAAAAATGTGGAGAAACATCTGTGAACCCGTGTATCAACAAAGAATAAAAAGAAATAAGAAAAAAAAACAACAGGAAACAATTCTGTTTAGAAACAAATTCCAACGACTAATCATCCGTCCCCTGGACAAAAAGGCCCAAAAACTAATGTGAAAACTGATACAATTATGTGAACTAATGTCTACCAGTACGATAATGGATATATAAAAGAACTTAAAGATATGTACCTGCTTATAATATCAATACCAAAAAGTCCCTTCACAGTATCGGGATTTTCACTGCAAGCAAAGATAGTCCAAGGAAAAAGAATATTATTATTTTCAATAAACATTGATAAAACAAATAGCTAACTGGTAAAATAAAAAGGCAAATGCAAAAGGTTTCAGTGAGACCAATAACATGTGCACCATGGGTTTGTTCTGTGTTTATGCTATCAAATGAACACTAAATTACCTGGTATTTGGCAATCTGAGAGACTGTGAAAGTGTGTACAAGAGTTGTGTCCAACATTCTTCAGCATCCTGTTAGATGTTCAGAAGTATAGAGATCAAGTAATCGAAAGTTTAGAGCAGTAAAACTATTGTAATCAGGTGAATGGTAACTTCAACCACCTGCTGCATGAAGCTTCCATTGTGCAACTGACCAAACTGAGGATACTTTTTGCGCAAGAGCTGTAAGAAAATTGAAAAGATAAAATTAATATGCCATGAAATTTCAGGCACAAATGACATACATCTATCAAAAACTATCATGAGGTTTCATATGAGTGGATAACATCAGCTTATGATATGATTCTGCCACAGATGATAATATGAAGAGATCTGTAAAGTTTTAAATATTGAGACTTCAACTTTACAAAAAGAAAACAAACTCAAAAATAAAAAAGCTTAAAGCATACCATTTACTAGTCTCATTAGCTAATGCATGGAATGCACTTTAGGTAAGACATTCCAGAATACTATAGTCAACATGAATACTACAATAATAACAAGAGAATTCACGTTCCTCAATCTCTAAAAGCAACACCTTCTTCGTCCTTGGCAAGTAACCATTTTACAATATATGACTCAATTCAAATAAATATAAGAAACTCAAATTAGTGCTTCCTAGAATTTTGCTAAAGATTTCCAGGGAAATGTATATGCTACCTATTGATATAACACCTTTCCATCATCATAAGACCAAACCTTGTATGTAGAGAATTCCTAATAGAACTACAAGTAGAAGACACAAACTAGTATTGCAAATTGTATATGAGAGAGGAAGAAGTGCAAACCATCCAAAACTGCATAGGTGCCACAGGCTTCACACTTTTATCAAGGTCATTAAATAACTCGCATGTCGCAACTGTCAACATGTGCGAACTATGATCCACATCATTGCTTCTTCCAGACTGTGAATACCTAAATAAAATAAATTAATACAGTGAGCATAAAATGGTGGTCAGAAAAATATGCTAATCCATTCTCAATTAACAAGACATTTCCCAAATCAACAAAATTCACTGACAAAAAGGAGAGTACTCACTTAGATAAAGCAGACTTCAACTCTGGGACTGAATGCAAGCATTGCACGGTAGAGTTCATGTAGCAGGTATTTCCCAAATTAAATAGGCCAGCACTATGACCCTGGAAACATAGGCAATCATGGCTGATAGTATTAAATGGGGAGGCAAGAGCAAAGCACTAAAGAACCAAAAATCCATGGTAATATCACTACACTACAACTGCGATAATAATAAAGCAATGATGACATCAATACAATGTTGATAATTAGATAAGCAAACCAAGCAATTTCTAGTTCTTCAATACCTCACCATCTTTCAAAAAAACATGCATACTATAGCATTTCAGTTGTGAAAGACAACAACTGTTTCCATGGAGCATGGACATCAACAGTCATGGTAACTAGATAAGCAAACCCAAGGAATTTCCTTAATTCTTCTATCTGTCATCATCTTTGAGAAAAAAATGGATACTAGAGCATTTCAGTTGTTAAAAGCAAGAACAATTGCAACACTTGTTTAATAGAGATCACCGTTGGCATGCCATGACTCAAGGGGTATGCCCCGGTTAAGACTTGTTTAAGTTGGATATTGCAGAAAAAGAACCATGTTCATAGTAATCTCAATTGAATAACCCAAGTTCAGGCCAGGCCAAAATCCAATAGCAAGTTTAATTCACGAGCTAAACAAGATAATAGAGTACTTTTTACCAGAAAGAAATAAACCACAGCATTTCATTGCATTGCATGAAAACAAAGTTGTTGGCACAGATATTTCAAGAGGACATAAACAAAGAACCAGAGAAAAAATGTGATGACCAAGGAAAAATATATATTTTATTAAGGAAAACACAAAATGGGAAAGATACATTCTTTTCGTATTTTCTTTGTTTGTGGCATATATCTGAGACTTGGATTTGACTTCATTCATGAAAATAGCAAGTTCATCTGTGTCTATGCATATGAGGAGAGAGAATGAAGATGTCTGATTCTAGATACCAGCAGCACAAAATAAAAAAATAAAATATCTAATGACATCAAGACAGAAAGACACAAGGGTTAACCATCAAGGTAAATCATGAGATTGGGTCATTCCTTACCAGTGCTACCACTTGTTCGTCTTCTGGAAGATCTTCCACAAAAACAGGTCCCTTCTCAGGGGCCTTCACAATCTCATCAGCAGTACCCATCATCATCAATCTTTGACCCTAGAAAACAAAACAAAGTTATATAATTATTAGCCACCTCATTACAGAAAAGAAAAAATGTAACCCAAGCATTCTAATAAATATTTTTTACCTGTTTCACTCCCAATGTTGACCAATCCGAATCATCCTGAATAGCAGAAGAATGAGATTAAAAGTTTAGTAACCATCCTCAATAATAGAAATTTCAGGAACCAATGAAATGACAAGATATGTATATGAATCAATTCCTATTTCGTGAATTAACTATTTAAGCAAGTTACGGATCACTTTTATGACCAACTAAGCTAAGCTGAATCTTACACAACCATTTACGTACCTTCAGTAAACCACCCTTCACCATAATCTTCTGCCTTTCTGGGGGTACTCCAGTAAGATCATACAATTGGCACTTGAAAACATAAGGAGGCTGGCTAGGGTCAATTTCCACATTTGAGAATACCTCCTTTTGCCATTTTACACTCACTGTAACAATGCAGCAGAAAGGTCAACAGAAGCTACTACAAAAATAGAATGAATCAAATAATGAAATAATGAGGAAATTAGGTCACGCTTCACCTTTAACCTGGGTGGTCAATTTCAAAGAAATAAAAACTGAAAAGTTTGCCGCTACATGTGACTTCTGATTAAAACAGTACACACACTTCAACCATTCAAGTACGCAATTGTACTACCTACTTAGTTTATTATTTCCCAACAATCCACATAACTGGTAGAATACTGTTAATGAGAATAACCAACATCAAAATTAATCACATTCAGTAAAAAATGACTCTTAACATATACACAACCAGAAAGTAATAGCTAAGAACCCAATTAATGAAATTCAAAATAGAACCAAAATGAACAAGGTCCTCATTCAAATCCTCGATATAAATAAAATAAAATAAAATCATTAATCACCAGCAGCCCACTTCAGAAAATTAAAAGTGAAACCCAGGAAAATAAATCAAGCTTTAACTATTCCACTCATCAAAGATTGTTGGGGAAGAAGGAAAAGAAAATTATGTAAAAACACTGATAAGCTTCGAAACTAGGTTCAGGAAAGTAATAACAAGGCCCACAAATGCTCTAATAGTTCTCACTCACGAACAAAAATTAAATCATGAGCAAGTCCAGTAATTACATTAAATTCAATAAAAAGCAATAACCCAGTTCAAAAAGGTTCACTACAAAGCCAAATATTGATATATCAAACTCAAAAAACTTCATTTAATCGAAACCTTATAAACAAAAATCATGCAAATCCCATATAGAAAAACTGCAATCAGCGACAACCCAGTTGACTAAGTACATAATGACGTCCAGAAAAAGGACTCTAGCTGTTCTAGTAATCAAGTATTAATTCTTTAATCAAATCCTAGATAAGAACAAACAATCAATGAATGCAATATTGCGTTATTTAATTAATCGAGAAAAATGCGCAAAGTAAATTGAGGCTTTATAATGTAATGAAGAAATGATGGAGAAGTTAAATCGAACCTTTAAGCATGATTGAAGAGCTCTGGAGAAATCGAGAGATACACAGAGTGTGGGCGTTTGCGTTTTTTAAATAGTTTGTGTATTTGTTTAGCTTGGACGAAGGGAAATCGAGAACCCGAGACTTTAATTTTATACCCCAGATATCTGAACCCGGGCCGAATTGGGGTTGGGTTAAATAGTCAAAAAAGTAACTTTATTGTGGTAAAGTGAAATAATTTAAATTAACCACTAATATTAGAGGAATTCCATAAAACCCATGTATTTCAAATATATACCCAAATCTCCCTTGGAGGGTGCTGTAACTTATACATGCTATTGTTGACTATTAGGGTACCCTAGTCATTTCTCATAAAACTATTTTTTTGATACCGAAATCAACCTTGGAGGGTGTTGTAACTTATACATGCTATTGTTGACTATTAGGGTACCCTAGTCATTTCTCATAAAACTATTTTTTTGAAAAAAATAAAGAACTTAGATACTGTTCACTGTTGGAAGTGCAACCAAACCACTACAATGTATAAAATAAAACATCGTATGTGGTTTAATCAATAAAATTAAGGTATCAAAAATATGTTAATATTCGCATCAAATAACGTAGATTGGTAATAGGGTTGTTTTATATAAAATAATTTTGCAAAAAAATTATAAATTTGGGAACTAAAAGTCGTTGCATATGCTACTACTATAGAATATAGATAGTATGAAAATGACTAATAAACTAGATTGCACTGACTTGTGAAATAGTATCATTATTTTTTGATACAACAATATCCATCATGTTACATGATGAATTTATAATATAGTCGTTGTTGTGAATTCGAATCCGAATCAAGGTTTGTCGAATTAAAAAATAAAAACCTAAGCCAATTGTTTAACTATTTATCCAAGCACTGCCTTCAACCAAACTAACGATCAACGTTACATTTATAACAGTTACTGAAGTTTATATCGATCATTTAACCTAGCTTAAGCTAAATTTTTGATCGTATGACAATTATGAATGGTCCATGAGGTTTTTGGTTGTCTTGGTATTTCAATGTCTTTTTTTGGAAAGTAAGTTTTAATAAAAATGACTGAAACACCCTTGATGATTCAACTTAAACCATTTCTAGTTCACAAAATTTAGGGGAAATTATGATATATTTTGAAAACCTTTGGGCCTTATTGTTTTTTAAGAACCTGTAAATTACCCAAAAATAAAATATAAAAAAAAAAAATTAATAACAAAACTCAAATCAAACCCAGCAGAATCAGAATCAAAACAATCCCAATACGTTTAAGCACCGTAATCAATTAAGCGACAGCACAATGTACGGAGGCTCGAAGCTCGGCCGCGGCGGCGGTCGAGCAATCCCCCCAAACAAGCGCAACTCATTCCCGCCGCCGCCGCCGCACCGGCTGAGCACTCCATCGTCGGCGAACCGGCTTTCCCTGGGGTCCTCAGCCTCGCAACCGGACGGCTGGGCCTAGTGGGGCCACGTCATCAGGAAGTTCTAAAGCGGTTGAAGAAACGTTCAGCCTTGTTTCTGGGAACAATCCGTTGGCTTTCGGAATGATTATCCGGCTGGCTCCGGATTTGGTGGAGGAGATTAGAAGAGTCGAGAGCCAAGGGCAGATGGCGAGGATTAAATTCGATTCAATAGCTAATAACCCAAATGGAAATGTGAGTTTTGTTAATTAGAGATTGAGTTTTGTTAAGTTCAATTTTTTTTTCGGTCAAAATTGGTGAATTTTTGTTGTGAATTTTACTGAAATTTGAGTGTTTTGGTTTAGTTTTATATGGATATAGATTAGTTTTGTTTAAGATGTATAAACTTGAGCTTAATAGCTTAATTTTAATCTGGGTAATAGTTGGTTTTAGTGTGGTTTAGTTGTGAACAATTGTTGTGGAGTGGATATATCTTGGTGAAATTTATCTGGGTATAGGAAAATTTTACTGTTGATAATTCTTGTGGAAATGTGAGTATGTTGGTTTTGAAGCTAATAAATGGAGTACAATTTATGTGCTCATTCTTTACTGCAAATGAGTGGTTCCAAAAACTAGAGAGATAATTAGATTGTTAATCAACCGATTCATTGAAATTAAAAATTCTGATTAGAGTGTGAGTTTGGAGGTGCACTCAAATGTAGGGTAAAAATGATTTGAGAGAGCAATTGTGACATGACTTCATAGGCAATGAAGCTGCAGCAATAGGAAGCATGTGGGAAGTGGCATTTGGATATAGACGACATTGTCATTGTTGCAGACGTCTTGCGGCAGTAGTAATGGTTTTGATGGGTGCTGATATTGCAGAGACAGTGGCAGCTGCTGGTGGGGCGTGATACAGGGTTACTCAGATGATAAAATAACAAATTTCAAGTTTTAAAGTCGGAGATTAAACAAGATGCTTATTGTAGTAGCCGTTGAACGAGTCAAATATATTCAAGTAAGAAAAGCTAAGCGGGAAACTTTGTTTCGTACCTGGGTAGGGAAGAAATTATCCTTTAGATCTTTCAATCTTATGTACTTAACAAGAACACTGAGGGTTTAATCTTTGTCTTCACGTTTTCTCAAGCCTAAATCATTCCTGGGTTTGTTAAAGCTCTGATTTTAGTGAACCATATGTGTATTTCTTCTTCCCTCTTCCCTTTTCAAATTGGTTTAAAAGTAGGTAACCAATGAGTTTCATCTCACTTAAACATAATATTGTATATTATATTTGTGGTGTTTAATATATATCATAGAGTTTCTTAAATCTTGCTCATTTTCCTATTTTCCCAGAATGTATTAATTTTGTGGTAATTGAAATTGCCTATTTATTATTTTTACTGTTTTAATATTGTTGTGGCCTATCAATTCTCAGGCAAATTGGCTTTAAATGGTTGATCATTGCATCAGGTTATTGACGTAGGTGGTAAGGAGTTTAGATTTACATGGTCCCGGGATGGTGACCTCTGTGACATTTATGAAGAACAACAAAGTGGTGAAGATGGAGATGGTTTGCTTGTTGAATCTGGGTGTGCTTGGCGCAAGGTGAATGTTCAGCGTATCTTGGATGAGTCAACTGTGAACCATGTAAAGATGCGGTCTGAGGAAGCTGAGCGCAAGCTTAAACAACGCAAGTATGCTATACAATACTCTGATGCATTTCATTTCTTGGAATTTTTTAGTTATAATATGCCTTTGCATTTAGACATCTTTTTATTCTTGAACTTGCTTTTGTCTGTGCATATTGTGTAAACTATTTGTTGTTTATCTTGTTAATTCCGTAGTGAAATCTGATGTAAAAGGAGATGCACATAATTCTTGTTGACATTTAAATTCTTATTTTGGCTAAGTGTTGACATTTAAATTCCCTGGGGCCAAATAGATATTAAAAGATAAACAAATTTATATTCTAGCTAATTGCTCTTGTTGTGGAATATTATCCATCTGATCTGCTAGGAGAAGATTTTTGTGTTGGAACTTCTAGTGGTTTGTATGTTATCTTCCTCTAGTTCGTATTGACACTCCAGATGTATGTGATAAATTTTATTTTCTCCGACATATATTATTGGTTGCAATCCCTAGTTAGGCTATTATGTTAATTATAATAAGTGTGGATGTTAGTATGATTCACTCTTTATAGTTTTAGTACCTGTACATTAGTTCCCTTGTTCATTTGCTTTATGGAATTTTTTTTCCTTACCTCGACAGTATACAACAGTGATTTTCCTTTCCTTTTAAATTTTGCTTTGTTATCAGTTGCAACGATTATATATTCATCAGATTTCAACAATCATCCTTGATTACTTTCAAAACTTTAGTATACCTATATTATTAAAAGGTAGATTTTTGTGGTGAAACCTTTAGATTAATTGTATTTTTTTTTCACATAAGACATGTGTTCGTTTTCTTATTCTATTTTCTTCTTTTTACTATGCAGAGCCATCGTGCTAGACCATGGAAATCCATCCATGAAGAGTCAAATAAAGCAACTAGCTGCTGTTGAGGGTATTTTTTTTTTTAATGAGATGCTTTCTTTATTCATTACAGTTTTAGTTACCATTTGTTGCTTACCATTGGACATAACTGTTCAAAAGACCCATTCTTAGGTGTGCGAGGCTTTTGTAAGGTTCTACCGTGTATACTCTAAACTTAAGCTTTTTAGTTGAGAATTAAAAAACAAGGGTAAACCTTATCTATGTTACTTTTTTTGAGAAACATGTTTGGTGTGCCCATTACTTATTAAATGAGAGACGTGAACTTGTTTAGTTATGCAAAGTTATCAAGATCAATACACTTTAAGTGCTATGCAGTGAAATTTGTATAATAAAGTTGAAGCTGAAGAGGTGAACAATTTTTAATTTAGATATAGAGATATTATACAATATCTTGATTTATTGATTTGCATGTGCCGAATTGACATGTTTTTAGTGTCAAAAGGCTTGGTAATAAAATTTTAAGATGGATATTGATGTTCAGTGTCTATTGTTTGTGTGTTGTTTCAGCTAATCCATGGAGGATGCAGTTTAAACAAAAGAAAGAACCTCCTCCATTTAAAAAAAGGAAAGTGGAAACACTTCAAGGTAAGACCAACTGTATCTTTTCTCATAATCTCTCTCTCTCTCTCTCTCACATCAGGAGAAATTCAAGAAATTACAATCTATAGTAAGATGTTGATATTTTACTAATTGTTGGGAGCCCTCTTCTTCAGTCTTATTTAAAAAAAGATGAAAAAGATCATACTAGAATGTTGTTATATCCTTACCCATTCTATTTTGAAATTATTGCAGTTAGTGGCCCCCCTAAATCTACCAATAAATCTGGAGCACCATCAACTACCAGTCTGAAAAGTAGACGCTCAGCTTCACCTCTATCATCTCCACCTGGCCAATCTGGTGCTCCAGCGTCACCGACTGGAACTGGAAATATTGTTAAGAATCATATGAGCATTGAAGAAATTACACCTATTCAGGTGAAGAATAAAGAGAATGCTTCCAACTGTGAGAAAGAAATCACTAGGAATACTAGCATCGTGCGAGAGACACCTGTCCGCAAAGGGAATTCCGGAAATCAACCAACGGATCTGAAGAATATGTTGATTACTTTGCTGATGGAGAATCCCAAGGGAATGAGCTTAAAGGTTAGCCTAAGAAAGTCATAAGAAAATAAAATTAAATAAAGTTTTCCGTTAGCCTGCTAGGGGATTATGTAGGCTGGGTTAAGTTGTTTAATTTTGATTCTTAGTTCATTCCTTCATATTATTTTTCTTCCTTTGCTTTTTTTATCTTTTTATTTTATGGGCTCCTTTTGAATTCTTCTTTCTCCTTTCTCTCTCTGTCTCTGTGTGTGATAGGCCTTGGAGAAAGCTATTGGAGATACTAGTCCCAATTCTGTAAGGAAAATAGAACCGATCATTAAAAAGGTAAGTGAATAAGTGGTGAAAATCTTTGATGCAGTAGTTACGAGAATAAGATTTGCTTATGTCTTCTAATTGAATCTTGAGCCTCAGATTGCAACTTTACAAGCTCCAGGAAGGTATTTCTTGAAATCGGGAGTGGAGTTGGACAGCATTAAGAAATCTGCTTCTGAAAGTGGAAGGTATCTGTCTCTTCTCAATTATGACTGTGCTTGTGTCGGTTTTCTTGTGGCAAGGCTGTCATTATCATCATTTTATTTTTCTCTTATATTGATATTATATACTATCTTAAGCATGGATTTTATGTAATTCTTCATATTTGTTTGTTAAATGTTAACTATTTATCAGGAAAGCTGTGGATTAAAACTGGATAACAAACAAAAGGTCCTATTAGTACTGAAAACATAAATCAATGTTAAGTTTCTGAGAAACTGACATAGCTTAAGGAGGCTAGGACTTTTTTACAAGACTAAATTATTAGTGAAAAGTAGTGACTGTAAACATGGAGACAAATACTTGGAGAATGGGTATTATGGGCTGTAACATGTTTAATTTGGGATACCACATTGTAGTGTGAGATACTTTATTTGTTTAGCCTTAAAATAAAGTGTGTTTAACCCTTATTTTCTGCTGTATGCCTGCCACACCCTTTTTATTACACACTATATATTCAGATATCTTTGAACATTTGATATTTCAGTTGCTCATTTCTCTCTTTCCCTCTCTTTTTTTAAATTCCTTTCAATAGTATTGGGCATTGGCTACTGCTTTTGTGCCTGTTCGCTGGACTTTTTACCTTTTTTCTTTTTGAAATCCTATAACTTTTAGATTTCATATAAACTCATCTCAATTATTATGGGCTAGGCATTGCTTTTGAAGTAGTTATCATTTATATATCATACTTATCCTCTAGATCCATGTCATTAAAATTGATTTGTTGTCCTACTGCTTTTTCTATTCTTATAATTAAAATATCTTCATTGTTTTTTTGTCTACTGTGATGCAACTCTCCCTATAAAGAGCTTATGAAAAGTTAGTTATCATTTTAGGGGAGTGTTATGTACGTTCTGTCTCAAGTAAATGGTCTGTGTGCACATGTGATTTTGGTGCTTTATTTATAGACTTCAATTTTAAGACAGTTTCAGGACTTTTTTTTTTCCCCTCTCTCTTACTTATCAAACTGGGAGGCTGGTTTGGTTAAATCTTTGTGGTTTCTTCGTAATCTCTTATTTTGGATGTAGTGCTTTGGTTTTTAGTGTTGGACATCTGGCGCACCTACATGACTTAATTTCTCATTGTTAATAATTTATGTTTCCTGTTTCAAATAAAAAAATGGTGGTTTTTTTTTTTTTTTTTTTTCCTTGGGTATTTCTGTGATGCATTTGGCTAATTTCTGTCTTGTTTTTTCAGTTCCCCTGAAGATAACCGTCAGCATACATCTGCTCCTGAAAACATCCATGGCCAGAAACCTGCTCCAGGACCAAGCTTTGTGGAGAAAGTCTCAACTGGTGGCAAGGAGGAACAGGCTCAACCAAACTCTAAACTTGGAGAAGAAACAATTGCAATGGAGAAAACTCATGTCCAACAGTTTTCACCAGATTTATCGGTTGAGGGAAAAGTCTCTGATAATAGTGAAGGGCATCCAGCTAGCTCTAGTGATAGTGGAAGTGACAGTGATAGTGACAGTGGCAGCAGTGATAGTGGAAGTGACAGTGGAAGCCACAGTAGAAGTAGAAGTAGAAGCCGAAGCCGAAGCAGAAGCCCAGTTGGAAGTGGGAGTGGTAGTAGCAGTGATAGTGAAACTGATGCTTCTTCAAACAGCAAGGAGGCATCTGATGAAGATGTGGATATTATGACTAGTGATGATGACAAAGAGTACAAGCAAAAATTACCGGCCTCTGATCCAGGGTTGTCAACATCACCTATACCGTGGAAAAGCGATGATGGCAGACCTACACAGAATGAGAGATATGAAAAGCAAGATGATGATGGATCCGGTGCAATTGACATCGAGGGGCAAGGATCTGATGCAATTGACATTGAAGGTCAGGGGTCTGATGCCATTGACATTGAGAAAGACTTGCCTGATGATGAACAAGAAGTTGAAATGGCTGTGGATACTAATTTGGTTCCCAGCAGAGAAGCTGAAAAATCAGTGGAAGGGACAACATCCTTAATTGATGATAATGAACTTCAAGAGCGCCAAAATTTTATAGGAAATTTGTTTGATGATAAGGAACCTGTTGTCAAGGACAGCTTCAGGAGTGAGAGGTCTGAAAGCCCTGAAAAGGCATCAAAAAACAAATCCAAGAGGGGTCCTGATCTGAAGCACAGTGATCAGATATCTGATCGTTCTAAAAGGTCAAAAGCTGATACCTCAGTTCGACTCCCTATTTCTGGGGTTAGGGATTCCCAGTTCGCCGACAGTCCTCACAATTCATCACCTAATAGATCTGTTGAAGACCCTTATAAGGGCTCTGCAGCTCAGATGATGAATAGAACTGACAGGGAGGGTAGTGCTGATTTTGGCTTCCAAAAGGGCTACAATCAGGATTTTCCTGGGAAACATGGTTCTGATTTTCAGCAGTCAGGTCGAAAGTCTTTTGATAAAAGTGCACGATCAAAGGCTCATGGTACAGCAGATAGGCCGAGTAAACATGATCGTAAGTTCTCTGGAAAGAATTCTCAGGTGTATGATGGTTTTCCCGTAAAAGAAAAAGCTTCTAGGGACGCTCAAAATGAGGATAGTTTTACAAAGGAGAAAAAAGGGGCCTAGAAATCTGAGGGAAGCTGGTCCTGGAACTAAAAATTCGGTGCCACTTGATTCCAACTATGGAAAATATGGTGAAATGGCTGGAAAATTCAATGAGACTGGACAGGTGGTGGGAAATGGAAGAAGCAACATACTCCATAGAGAGCTTTCAGACTTGGAGTTGGGTGAACTTCGTGAACCATTGCATGAGGAAGTGCCATTTAAGAAGCAATTTGATAGGAAAGGTTCATTTAAACAGTCGGAGAACAAGTCAAGCGCTTCTGATAACTGCAATTCAGATTTGAGCAAGGGAAAACCTGTTGGAAAGGCCCCTTTGGACCCAGGGAAAACATCTCCACTGAATCTCAGCATTGGAGTTAAGAGGACCCCAGAAAATCGTATTGAAGATTCAACAAGAACACATCATAGGCCCATGCAATCTCAGCCTCAAGATCTTTCAAGAGTAGATCATGCTGAAGTTGGGTCCCAGTTTAACAAATCAATGGATGCAAGTGGTAAATTCAGACAAACTGAAGCTGGAGTGAGATTAGGTGGTGGTCTTGAAGGTTTTGGA
This sequence comes from Pistacia integerrima, assembly GCA_026225825.1. Classification (NCBI taxonomy): domain Eukaryota; kingdom Viridiplantae; phylum Streptophyta; class Magnoliopsida; order Sapindales; family Anacardiaceae; genus Pistacia; species Pistacia integerrima. Next base: position 966,047 of record CM047750.1, read on the forward strand.
GAAAGCCATCGGAAAGCACCTGGCAGTACTTCACAACAGCATGACTCTAAACGAGGATCAGTATCCCACTTGGTAAAGGAGAGTAAAACACTCACTTCTAATTCGATGGCAGACTTGGTTGATGTGCGCAAGGACACAGTTATGGCAGAGAGCAATGATAGTGGTCGAAAGAGGAGGGAATCTTCTTCAGATGAAGACAATTGTTCTTATTACAAGTATGAAAAGGATGAACCAGAGCTGAAGGGACCAATAAAGGATATTTCTCAGTAAGTGGTCATATCTGATCTTATACATTAAGGAAGCCTGTTTTACTTTTCTGCAAGGTTTATTCTTTTATTGTTGCTGTTGATTTTTTATCACCTGAGCCTGTGGCATCTAATTAGGAATTGTATATTATCTCTGGTTTTATGTTAGGTATAAAGAATATTTGCAGGAGTATCATGATAAGTACGAAAGTTACATATCTTTGAACAAGACCCTGGACAGCTACAGGTATTCTGAAGATTTATTTCTGTGTGTCATTGCCTTTTGTTTTTCTGTTACTTGTTTGACTAACATGGAGTCTTTCATCTGTAGGAAAAAGTTCCATAAACTTGGAAAAGACCTTGAATTTGCACAAGGTAGGGACATGGAGAGATATTACAAGCTCTTGGGACAGTTGAAGGACTCTTATCATCAATGTGGAGCGGTATGCTTCTATCTAGCTTCTTAGGATTCATAGTTTATTTTCTCCTAATTGTTTGCCTGCCTGTTCAAATAATCGAATCCAGTGACTAGATCATTTTACCATTCTCTTGGCTTTGGGTTGTTTGAATCAGTAGGAGCTTTATGGAGGGGAATGTAGAGGTGTACGAATATGATGAAGTTTGGGAAGTTTGGGAGGTATAGGTTCAGGTGGTTTATAGCTGTAATTGCGGGACAAGTTTCTGTAATTTCTGCCTAGCAAGTGGATCTTGACATTTCTTAAACCAAGCTAGAATAGTAGGATAGGATTTAGTCAATGGGTAGAATAGCGGTGTTACATATGCTTTCTAGATCTCTAAAATGCCATCCTCATCACCGTTTCTGACTTCAAATTTTTTACTTTCAACAAGATAGACCACGAAATATCCACTATCGGACTTTTGTGCTAACTTCCCTTATGTTCTTTTGGTCTTGCTCCTTGTTGCTGCTTGTTAATTGCTTCCATGTTCTTATTCCATTTTCAACATCAAACATTCATTTCCCTGGTTTTTTAGGTATGGTTATTACTTTGCATTTTTGTTCATGTTGAACAGAATATTGGCAGAGAAAAACCATATTTTCATGGTCGTGTCTTATTAGAATGAGTGAATGTTGCTGATCAATGAAACTAGCTGCTTTTATCAAGAGGCGGTCAGATGTCTGAGTTTCAGAAGTAGAAAGCACATGTTCATAAATTAAGAGAATACTAGGGATTTTGAATTATATGCATATGCACTGCTTTTCTCTTGTTTATTTGTTCTAGTCAACTTCAATGTTCTGATTTGAAATAATGATAAATCTTTCAGAAACATAAAAGGTTGAAGAAAATATTTATTGTGCTACACGAAGAGCTCAAGGTAATCCATCAAAATACTGTGCTAAGTTTCTGTTTTTTATTTATTTAGTCATTTAATCTTTTGTTCTGAGTATGCTTTTCTACCTGGTTAATATATGCTTATTTTTTATGTTGCAGCACCTAAAACAGAGGCTGAAAGACTTTGCAATTTCATTCGATAAAGATTGAAGTATGCAGACATATCACTACAAGATGATCTACAGCGCAGTGAACCAGGTAAAGGGCATTTTGCACCCCCGCCGTAAAATTCCAAAATTTTGTGGGATTGTTCATTCAGAAAGGAATCTAAAAGTTTTGGGATTAGCTAGAAGATATTCAAATGCTCACACTAATGTACATTATTCAGAAATGATTTTTCAGGTTAATTACATTGACCTCTTGTAAAGTTGGACAAAAGATATGGGAATCACCCTTGTAAGATATGTTGGACTAACAGTGACAATCATAGTAGTGGTTGTAATTTACATTTATAATGGAATTAATTTTTTGCCAAGGAAGATCAATATCAGAACAATTACATGACATTATTGATCAGAAACAGGATTTTACAACCTTGTCCTGCCGCAATTCAGATTTAAGGCCAGATGGGTGTTTTGTCCGAAATGGATGGCTTGCTTACCAAATAATGTATACTTGGAAAGCCTTATTTTTGAAGGAAGAACTTGCTAAAATTGGTTTGCATGTGCTTTGAAAGTAGAACTTCATCTAATTTTTTTTCTTTCAAATGTACCAATATTAGAAGATAGAGAACCCTAAATTATCAAAGGCTAATTCAATGTTTCTACTTTCTACTAGAGCTTTGAGAGAGCTTGACACTTTGAATCCTTGGATCCTATTGATCCCCTAATGGACTACCTAGGAAAGTACAATAGTATTTTCCACTTTCCACTCATGAGTCATATTCCAATTACCATCTTTAGAATATGATGCATGAGTGATCTAAAATCTAAATGTTGCTTCTTGGCAAGTAAATTTTAAGAGTTAAAAATATAGTTAAACCATTTTTCAAAGTTAAACATGTTAGACATAACTATCTCTAGATGATCGAGTGGTTCAATAAGGATTTTTGTGTGTATTTCTTAAAAGCTCTGGAGTTTGAGTCTCTCATTGATTGTTAATAGTGTATGCATTGGAGTTCTTACCCTGGTCGATAGTTTCAGGATTTCGGAAGATTAATTGAGATGTGTGTAAGCTATTCCGAACATAAAAAAATTATATATATTTATGCTGCACATGTATTCCTATGCAATGACATGAAGTTTATTAAAAAAATTACTAAAAATATGTAAATATTATTCATTTTCAAAACAGATGGGCGACTTATGCTCAAGAAGAGATCGCTGCCATGCCAATAAGCTAAGCCATCTCAACAAAAGACCAATCCTGGCAAACATAAAAGGATACTTGAGAGGTGAATTACACGCGCCAAATTGGCCAAATATCAATTATTTTCCCAATTTGTAAACCAACACAATTATAGTAACTTTATTTAATTAAATAATTAAATTAAATTAAATATTAAATATTAAAAAAATTAAAAAAAAAAAAAAAAACCACCCACTGAGACACAACAGATAATAAAAATGTTCTCTTTCTCTGCTTCTAAAATCTCTCCGTAAATTCACTCACTCGCACGATCACAGAGGCTCTGAGGACTCTGATCAGCAACACCTCTGAGCAAAGCAAGTGCAGAAGTTTAATTTCAGAAGCGACAAGATTATAGGAACCAGTTTTTACTCTAAAAAACTTGGTTATTTCTTGTTCAAGCTCTCAACTTTTCGTTGGATTCTTCAGGTATTTTACGGTTTCTCGTCATTTTATCATCTGGGTATTGATCAAAACTCAAAATTCTCTTCTGGGTATTGCTCAGAATTTGATTTTTGTTACTTGTTCAGTTCTGGGGTTGGTTTTCTTTCGGGGGTTTTGATAAGCTTTGAATTGTTGTTGTGTTTGATTTTAATTTTGTGATTGAGTGAGAAGTGCGTTTAGTTTTTGTTTTAGGGAGTGTTTGAGGGACTGTTGGAATGTTTGCCGAACAGTGAAGAAGAAATTAATGAAAGTTGGATTGCATAATTAACTAAATAAACCAACTGTTTTCTGCTTGAAGTAATTATGAGATAAGTAAGTGTTAATGATATAACTTACTGGGAGTTTTTTGTCGTTGATTAGTTTAGAGAATATGGTGTTATATTGTTGGATTTCATATTTGGTTTTTGTCTTAGTACTGATGCCGCCTTTAGTTTCTACGGAGGTGAAGGAAAAGATTTAAGAAGTATTCAATTTATGATTTATGCTGTTTCGTTTTAGAAGTATTTATATATTTATTTTTCTTTGCTATGATTTTTGAGGATTTGTTGTTAAGGCCAAATGAAAATCTATGAAGTGTGTTTGTGGTAACAGACTGCGGAGTACTGTGAATTTGAGGTGTGGGTAATATTGTCATGCTGAATGTTGCTGCCGGTAGGTGGATTAGGGATGAATTCCACTATGGATGATATGAACTTGATTCAGCAGGCACAAAGGCACCACCTGGTTGTCAGAGAGCTTGGAGAGGAGATTGATCTGGAAATTGGACCAGGGGATGATGACCCATCATTTGCTAATACTCCTCTCATAGGGGGCCCTCGTGAGCCGACTGCTGACAAGCATGATGATACCAAGCAGATGGGGATGGTTTCTCAACTCCCCAGTGATGATCAAGATATGTCAAAGACGCAACCAGCAAAAAGGAAGAAAAAAGTTGTGAAAAGGTGGAGGGAAGAATGGGCTGATACCTACAAGTGGGCATATGTTGATGTGAAAGAAGGAACACCAAGGATATTCTGCTCCATTTGCAGAGAGTATGGTAGGAAGCATAGAAGGAATCCTTATGGGAATGAGGGTAGTAGGAATATGCAGATGAGTGCACTTGAAGAACACAACAACAGTTTGCTTCACAAAGAGGCTCTTCGTCTTCAGATGGCATCCAAGGATAAAATTATTGTTGACAAACCCATTTATGTAAAAGGTCTGCCATCCCATTCTGATATATCTTGTGGGCTTGTGTGGAAACTGAAAGCATTCACCATTGAGTCATTGAATATTATGAATTTTTATTGCATGAAGAGTCGCTCCAATATTGCTTCTGCTTTTACAAAAGATGAAGTTTGTTTGAGTTCAAATATATTGATAAGACTTTTAAAAAACATAAGTGATTTTATGAATAATCTGCAGGGGATAGTGAACCTTTCTGATTTTAGATATATGAATATGCTACTTGAAAAGGAATTGGTTTTGCATCTCACTAGTTGCTAAATGTTTTCTCCTTTCGTTAATAATAATAAATTTTGCAGCAAAAAGTTATCAATAGACTGAAATTGAGCATTCTTAATATTACGTCTGCATGATAAAGTTTGTGTACACCAAAATGAACAGTTTGAGGCTCTTTTAGCTCATTCTCTGTCTTGTGCACCAAAAATTCAGATGTGAAACATCAATCTAGTTACATCCATAATGATTTTGATGTTTGCATTAACATTTTATATCCTCTTAACACTATTACACAGTTATAAATTTTCATACCACTGTGTTCCTTAAGACTGCAGTCTGACATTTTTTACAACTAATGAAGCTCTTATGTCAAAAACGGCTGGATCAATTGTCGAAGCTGCATTGAAAAGGGATCCTCATGAGGTCGAGTTCATACAATCTGTGCAAGAAGCTGTTCATGCTTTAGAAAGAGTGATTGCAAAAAATTCCCAGTGAGTTCCGTTGATATGAAGTGTATCATGTTGTAATATCTTATTCCAAAGAAAGGAGTCTATAGTTGAGCATATCACCGATCTCTTTATTTTCCATAATTGATTTTCAGTTACGTCAACATCATGGAGCGGTTGTTAGAGCCAGAGCGTATGATTGTTTTCCGAGTTCCATGGGTGGATGACAGGGGTGAGACTCATGTTAGTCGAGGCTTTCGGGTACAATTTAACCAGGCATTGGGTCCATGCAGGGGTGGTATCCGCTTTCATCCTTTAATGAACTTAAGCATTGCCAAATTTCTTGGTTTTGAGCAGGTACTATCTTAAGTCTGGTGTTAATGTTCCTTGACTCCTTGATAGTTCAGTGTCCCTACTTTATGCCTTAACTTAATAGTTCTTTATCTTTATAATTTTCGGTCGACTTGCAATGTCAGTTGAAGTGATTTATGAAAGCTCTCTTTTTATATAACAGGCCACTTTCTGAATTAGTGCTGCCTGAAAATGAATAGATAAATAATTATATGATCATAAAAATAATTTCATAGATGTTAGCAAACAAAAATAGCTTTCATAGTTTATAATATCGTTGAAAATTGTTCAAGTGCTTCAACTGCTATACAGTATCATAGTTTCTTCTTATTACAGACATTAAAGAATGCTTTATCACCATACAAACTTGGAGGGGCAGCAGGTGGAAGTGATTTTGATCCTAAAGGAAAAAGTGATAATGAGGTAAGATCTTTGTTCTATATTAAGATGGCATTTCAGTAAGAACCTTCTTAGAAATTCTGAAAGTTTCTCTTACAGTTCTTTGTGAAACCCACGCTGGCAGATCATGCGCTTTTGCCAAAGTTTCATGAATGAGATCTATAGATATCTGGGTCCCGACAAGGTAACTTAAGAAGATCTCCTTTTCATCTTTATTCTGTTTTGAAGTCTCTGGGTTGTATGACCCACTTCTCCATGCCTGATTTACTGTTTTGTGTAATTTTAGGATCTTCCATCAGAAGAGATGGGTGTTGGCACCCGCGAGATGGGGTATCTCTTTGGGCAATATAGACGTCTTGCTGGTCATTTTCAGGTACTTAAAAACACTTGAAAGAGGCTGTTTGACATGTTGAATTTATCTTGTATTTTTCTTCTTATATTCTCATCATTCTCTGTTATTTTTCATTATTATTATTTTTGGAATAATTTCTTTAGTTATGAGTGGTTTGCATTGTTTTCAGTCTATGAACACTTTCATAAGATTAAGACTTCACTTTTTGCTTCATATGTATGCTTTCTGCAGGGAAGTTTTACAGGGCCAAGGATATTTTGGTCTGGTTCTAGCCTTCGAACTGAAGCTACTGGCTATGGGCTGGTAATTAATATTTTATTTCAACTCTTTGATTCCATTTTGGTGTGGGTGGGTGTATAGGAACTACAGTGAAGAAATGTGAAATGCACACATTTGTTTTCTGACTGCCATCATGGGCAAATGATATTTTATTCTTTTTTTTATTTTTTTATCCCTTGTTTTAAACATCTGGCAATTTATCAAGGCCCATTCTTTTGTAGGTTTTCTTTGCCCAGCTTATTCTTGCAGATATGAATAAGGAGCTCAAGGGACTGAGGTTCCTCACTCAACTTCCTATTATTACATTTTATGCTTACTAATTGATAACTCATGACCTTAATGTAGACTTATTTTACTGTATTGACCATAAGACTGCAATTTGAATTCAATTTTTACTTGATGGTTTATTGACTTGCATTTAAGATTTAATGTTTCTAATTCATGGAATCTATACATTGTTGTACTGTTACCCCTCTGGGCATCTCTTGTTCATCGTTTTGGTTACATCTATCTATTGCTTGATCAATTGATAAGTACTTAGAATATTACTTATTGCCGAAAGTTGTATTTTAAGTTTGTTGATGTTAATATAGTCTCTATGAATCTTTCATCCAGATGTGCTGTAAGTGGTTCTGGAAAGATTGCAATGCATGTTCTAGAAAAGCTTATTGCCTATGGTGCTGTCCCCATTACAGTGTCAGGTACTTTTCTGTTCTTGGTGAACATTGTAGAAGTTAGAACTTTAATGTAAGATTAGTGTCGAAACTAGATTAACATAGGTTTATAAATTCTCCTTTTCATCTTTTACTCCAAAATTTCTGATAGTAGTGTAAACCTTTATCCTGAGAGCATGTTCGCTGCTTCTCTGCAATACATGCAAAGTTTCTTGTTATGATATTAATAAGACCAGACTAGTTAAGCTGAGGGTATTTATTAATAGATGCGCATAAACTACCAAGCAAACAATTAAAACTCTTTTGGCATATTTTTTTAGATAATAATCTTAGGCTGTAAAAGTTTGTTGAGACAGTGTTGATTATCAGTTATTTACTATCTTTTTCAGTGAATAGGCACTGGTATAGTTATTTCTGATAAGTCATTTGCCCTCGTCTTGTGCAGATTCAAAAGGATATTTGGTGGATGAGGATGGATTTGATTACATGAAAATAACATTTTTGAGGGATATCAAAGCTCAGCAGAGAAGTTTGAGGTGAGTTTTTGTTTTTTTTTTCCTCAGTTCATGTTGCATCTTCTATTATCGAATTGTCAATTTTGATACTCTTGGATTGATGTTATCTACATGTTGCATCTGCAGAGACTACTCAAAGACTTATGCTCGGTCTAAGTACTATGATGAAGCAAAACCATGGAGTGAAAGGTGTGATGTTGCATTTCCTTGTGCTTCCCAGAATGAAATAGATCAGTCTGATGCCATTAATTTGGTTAATTCAGGTTGTCGTATACTTGTAGAAGGTAGTAATTCACTATGTGAGATGCAATGGCTTTTAGTATCTATTCCTGATTTGATAAGAAAAAAATGAGTATATTCATTTGAACTGACATTATTATATATTATTATGTGCTGCCTAGGTTCGAATATGCCATGTATCCCTGAGGCGGTTGATGTTCTGAGAAAAGCTAATGTTCTTATTGCTCCTGCCATGGCTGCTGGTGCTGGAGGGGTGTGTTCTTTACTTCTACAAGGCATATGAATCTTTATGTACCTTTTTGAGTATCTATGCTACCATGGAATCGATGGCCAGTGATTTGTGACATGATAGGGTTCTTTTGGACATGCTTAGTTGTCACCAAATAGAGGCTCTGCACCACAGTTTCATTGATTGTCAGGATGCCATGCTCAAGAACACATTTTTGTTTTAGAATGCAGCTAACTATAGATGTGAATGAAAGTAGATACATTCCAAAACCATTAATTAGTAAGGCTAACTATGGATGAATCTATTCAGAATCATTCCAAATTATTAGTAAATGCTCTGAATTATTGGATATGCTATTACGTAGCCATATAAGAATAGGCTACTCATCAACCCACTGACTTAATAACTTTATTTAAGTGGATTGAGTATGTTCTTGAACTCTTGTTTCCATATATTTTTGAGTTGAAGGTGGGGCATATGAGCCATGGCTGCTTGACTGCGTTACATTCGTCCATTTCAATTTTGGTTTTGATCAAAATTTTTCACTAGTTTTTTTCTTATATGTATTTATTTTTTAAATTGTTGACCAACTTGGCTACAGGTTGTTGCTGGTGAACTCGAATTAAATCATGAGTGCAATTTGATGCATTGGTCACCTGAGGACTTCGAATCTAAATTACAGGTACAACTATGAATTTCATTTCAATTCTTGTCGACTTGTGTCTTCAAAAATGCAAATAGATTAAAGCACATGCAGAAAATACCAACTCCATTTCTCAATATTCCCGGCCTTTTAATCACATTGATGAAATATTAGATTATATTTTTCTGAATGGAATCCAGAGAATTCACTATAGTGAAAGTGACTAAAGAACCAACTGCTACTTGATGACCACCCCTTCTGCGAGTCCTGTGAAAGTTGACTTTTAGAACTGTTAAAATGACTTAAATTATCTAAGTTTCAAAGTAGCTCTTGACATAAAGTTGATAAGGAAATAGTGCATACAGTTAAGCTCCTTTAGGATATTTCATATCGTGCTGTAGTATTAACCATAATTAAGTTAACAAGTCTAAACAGACATCATTATATTTGATGGGGACTCTTCATATTCTTACAGGAAGCAATGAAACAGACATACCAGAGAGCCCTCAAAGCTGCAACTGATGTTGGCTATCAGAAGGAGAGTCCAGAGTGAGTGCTGAGGCAGAGATTTACTCTGCTATGGCGTTCTTTAACTATAATGTTTTCTGTGAACTAAACTTATAAATCCTTCAAGCTTATACTGAGCGGATATCATATTGTATTGTCGTGACAATATGTGGTTTTTTGAGATGTCTGGCATTCTTATTTTCTTCAATGGTTTGCCAGGGCTTTGGTACATGGAGCAGTCATCTCAGCTTTTCTGACTATCGCACAAGCTATGACCGACCAAGGGTGCGTATAGAACACAAGAACGATGTACAGTTCTTTGTATGCTCCCCTAATTGGATTTCTATTGATCAACATCTATCACCAAGCTTGGACATTTGCACGCGGGGGCAGGGAAGTTCTATGATCAAAATACTTTGTAACATATATGTAATGTAATTGTTTCTTCCAAAAAAATGTGGAGATTTGATCATCATACACATGATTTATTTAAAACAATGTCTAGTTAGTAGTAGAATAGGAAGTGTCTTTAGATTTGTTTCCAGAAATATTTTTGTTTGTTAGTCTGTAAGAGCTCTCTCTCAATTTTTTATTGCAACACTGTAAAATACCTGTTTAGTGACATTGGCAATAAAATTCAACTATCCATTGTATGGCTGTGTTAGGGAAACTGAAGATTGTTCATTATTTATGATCAACGATTGATAGAAATATGAGGTAATTATTCTCCTTCAACTTGACAGATTGTGAAATTTACCGGTAGAGGGCATATCTGACTTTTTCATCACTAATCATTCAACTCTAATTTCAGGTAATAAACATAATAAACAGCAAATTCTAAGGTACAAAGTAATATTATTCAATTCATACAATAAGTGCCTTCAACTGAGAAACATGTCAAATGACAGTTTTCCCCTTGTTATACTATACACGCAAAAACCTTGAGACATCACATAAAGCAATCTTCACTTTCAAAAATTAGGGGTGGGATAAACCGATTAACCGAACCGGTTTATCCAAACCGAAAACCGAACCGGTTTTCGGTTTTGGAGAAAATCCAAACCGAAAACCAGACCGGTTTCGGTTAAAAACCGAATATAAATCGAACCGAATTTTCGGTTCGGTTTCCGATTAACCGGTTTTCAAACCGGTTTTCAAATTACCTTTTAATCCATAAAATTCTTCAATGTTTTATTCAAGCCCCTAAATTTAAATATTTATTATTTTATATATAATGTCATATTATGTTTCTCTTTTATTTTGTATTCTTTGTATGAAAAATACATTAACATATTAAATTATTTATTTGCAGATACTAAATCCAGAATATGAAATAAAAACATAAAGAATTCAATTACACATCATTGAATAGTCAATATTCATTAATAAACTCAAATACATAACATAAAATTACAAAGTAAAAAAACTTAATATAACATAAATCATCTGCATCCCACAATGTTGGTGTTAATGAAGTTTCTTGATTCCGCACTTCCCGGATTTGTTAATGGCACACGAAGAAGATCATCATCTGCAAGAATTAGAGATAATAATTGTGTAAAATCAAAGACATCATATGAAGGAAGAAAGAGGCTGTATACATATACTTCAAGTTTCAAACTGCCTCAATCTCTTTGAAAAATAATAAGCTAAAACTTGCAAGTTAATGAAATATTTATTATTCAAGGAACTGGATTCTATTGGACGAAAGAGACTGTATACGCCACCAATTTATTTTTAATTTCACGCCACAAATTTATTGTGCAACTTTCTGCTTGCACTGGTTCAAGATTCAAGAGTATGCTCACAGATTTATCAACAATGATCAAGATTCAAGAGTATGCTCACAGTGGGTCTGCTCAGTGGCTCAGTGCTCACGGTGGCGTCTCTTCAGGGTGGGTTTGCAGCGTCTGCTCAAGCCTCACGATGGAGTCTGCTCACGCCTCACGGTGGCTTGACTGGAGAGTGATCTGTTCACGATGGCTTGACTTGGACTGAAGCTCGACAGATCGAAGCTTGGAGAGAAGACTCTGTTCACGGTGGGACAATGGCGTGACTCTGTTGGAGTGCTAGGTGCTCGCGAACGACGAAATAGCTCACAGGCTGGATGGGTATAACGGTGGTCAGCACGATCAGATCGACATGCATTTGAGCAGTAGATTTGAATCTGGAAAATTTCGATTTGGTTTGGTGGACCTGGAGGCTGAGAGAGTGAAAGACGAATGTGGATGGTGCTGTTGAAGGCTTGTAGCGTGACTGCGTGAGTGTCTGAGTGAAAAAAAAAAATTTGCTTTTATATGTAGGGTAAAACCGGTTTGCAATTTTTCAAACCGAACCGGTTTTTCGGTTTTTTGAATTTTACTAACCGAAAACCGAACCGGTTTGTAAAAAAACCTAATTTTCGGTTCGGTTTCGGTTCGGTTCTGTTTTCGGATTTTTTATCCCACCCCTATCAAAAATGCATCGATGCCAACATGCATTATCTCCTTATATGAAAACTCAAACTGAAAAACAAGTAAATGGTAACCTGAAACATTTGTTATAAGCATTGAGAAGACATTATTGAGTGAAAAGGAAAGAGTAAAAAAGAAAGTCTAAAAATGAAGATAAAAAGAAAAAAAAAAAAGAAATTTAGTGACTAGCATGAGGTTTCTAATTTCTGGTGCTTCAAACATAATATCAGTAACCAAGTGATGATAAATTCTTGGGATTGCATTAGTTAATCAAATATAAACAAAACATTGATAGAAGTTGAATTTATTCCATATCGCCCCAATAGTGGGCTATTATGGTGTATATAAGTGATTGGACTCTCTTCTCCCTTGAGCAAGTTTTTGAGAATAAATTCTACCCAAGTCCATTTTATCATGGTATCAGAATCACGTTTATTTCTCTCCCTTCTTTGGTTGGGGCGATGATGGGTTTAGACCCTAGCCTTGCACACCGAGTGTGAGGGAGGGTGTTAGCAGTTGAATTTGTCCCACATCGCTTCAATAGTAGATTGTTATGGTGTATATAAGTAATTGAGCTCACTCCTCCCTTGAGCTAACTTTTGAGAGTAAATTCTACCCAAGCCCACTTTATCAAACATAATATTAATTTTTTATTGAACAACATCAAGAAAGTCTTATTCATTTCTTACAGCAAGTGCAATGCACATCTGTTAGAAGCTCTTATTACTAATCACTTATTACTAATCAGTATAAAAATAAACAACTAAAAAAGGAAAGAAGGAAAAACATGAAAACCTAATCTTGTCAGGAACAAAAATTACACACAAAAACTATAGGTACAAGGGATTACTCAATCATTCAAGCCATTCAGTTATTAAAATATGAAAGGAGAATGACACCACTTTAAAATATGAGGGCAAAGCACAAAGATTATTTTTTTACTGGAAGAGGTTGGATAATTCGTCACCTCTGCTTGATTGTTCTTCATTATATAGACCCTCCTTATATGCTTTATCTTTTCCAAACAGAAAAAAAGTATTCCCAACATTAAGTAAATCTACTAAAATTAAAGCATGTTCTTAACTAATAGATAAACAAATCAAGTTGAATAATTTTTTGTGTGTGTGTTTCTGTTGAGAAATTCAAATAAAGGGAACGAACATTTTTCCTTTGGCAATTACTAGATCTTATCAAATGTTAGGGAGACGGTATAGGGGCAAAATGATCTTATCAGGACCTTGTTTAAGAAGAAAAGAATATAGCATTTTAGATTGTTTGAAAACAACAACATGCCTTTACTAACATCAAAGCAACAAGAAGGATTCTTTGCGTCCTATATATATAAAGTGAAAGGAATAATTTTTTTTACAATTTCTAAACTAATAACCATTTTAGATTGTTTGAAGAGATCAATATATGCTTTGACAAATGGTGGGTCTATCATACATTATTATTCCACATAAATCATTCACTTTATAATAACAGAGAGAGAGAGAGAACAAGGAGAATTTAATAAATTAAAATGATACTAACACTCTATAATTTAACTACCATGAAAGCAAAGAATGTGCTACCATTGTTGGATATGAAGAAAGAAAAGAATATGAGAATTGCTTTTGCTTGGAGAAAAGCTTGGTACCTTAACTAGCATCAAAGCAACATGCTGCTTAGGGTCATCTGGTGAAAGATTTGTGGTCTTTTTTGGGCTATAAATAACAAACGAAAGGCTAGAAATTGCACAACACAACCAAACACAAAATATTTCAATATCATAAAGCAATTACCATCTTTTGACTATGGCTGAATCACTTGTCTCCACCATCCTGGGTCAATTGGCTTCACTAGCCGCTGAAGAGATGAAACTTCTTGCTTCTGCTGACAAAGCAGTGGGAAAGCTCACCAGCAATTTCCAGGCCATTCAAGTTGTGATTGAAGACGCAGAGTACAGAGAAGTGAAGGAGAGGGGTGTACGAATTTGGTTGGATCAGCTCAGAGACGTCTCATATGACATCGAGGACGTGTTGGATGAGTGGATCATGGCGAGCAAAAAATCACAAATGAAGGAAGCTGAAAATGCTTCCAAGCTTTGGAAAAAGGTATGTTCTTGCATCTCCTCTGAATGCTTTTGTTGCAAGAAAGTTTTCCTACGTCATGAAATTGCTATCAAGATAAAAGATCTAAATGAAAGACTTGGTGATATTGCCAAGGAAAAGGATAATTTCAATTTTAGCTTGACTAGGGGCACTACACAACCAGAGCACGAAATGACTGCCTCTTTTGTTGATGTACTAGATGTCTGTGGCAGAGATAATGATAGGAATACATTAACAAACTTGTTAGTAGCGGAGAGTAGCCAAGGACCAACCATCTCTACCATTTCTATAGTAGGGATGGGAGGGTTGGAAAAACAACTCTGGCTCAATTAGTTTTTAATGATGATAAAGTCAACACCCATTTTGATAATAAAATTTGGGTGTGTGTCTCGATCCTTTCAGGTGAGATTACGATCGCTAAAGCAATTCTTGAATCTCTTTTAGGTGGGAAAAAAGATGCAGATCAATTAGAAACTGTGTTAAAAGACATATGTCAATCTATTAAGGACAAGAAAATTCTTCTTGTTTTAGATGATGTGTGGCTTGACGATTTTAGGAAATGGGAAAAAGTTAAGAGTGCTCTTGGGTCTGCTTCTCAAGTGAGTAAAATTTTGGTGACCACACGTAAAGAGAGTACCGCAAAAATAATGAGAAGCACCAATATTATCCCAATAGGAAAATTAGGTGATGAGGAATCATGGTTGTTATTTACAAAAGTTGCATTTTTTGAAAAAACAAAGGAAGAGTTTGAAAATTTAAAAGAGATTGGTCGAAAGATTGTAGGAAAGTGTGATGGCTTGCCTCTTGCTATAAAGACTTTAGGAAGTCTCTTGAGTGTAAAAACACAGGTTGAGCAATGGCAAAGTGTCTTAGATAGTGATTTATGGAAATTAGAAGAGATAGAAAAAGCACTCTTCCCCCCTATCCTCTTGAGCTATTATGATTTGTCTTCTAAACTAAGAAAATGTTTTTCTTATTGTGCCATATTTCCTAAAGACTATGTGATAGAGAAAGATATATTGATTAAGTTATGGATGGCTCAAGGTTTTCTTAAGGTAGAAGGAAACAAGGAAATGGAATTAGTTGGTGAAGAATATTTTGAAAATTTAGTAATGCGTTCTTTGTTTCAAGATTTTGAAAAAAGTGAATATGATGGTAGTATTTTAAGATGCAAGATGCATGATATAGTGCATGACTTTGTTCAATTTATTTCAAATAATGAATGTTTTGCAATAGAAGATGAGAGTCATGCAATTCCTCAATTAGAGATTTCTTATCAAAGTGTTCGACATTTATACGCAAAAAGTGGTAGGTCAACTCCTGGATCTATTCTTAATCTAAAAAAAATGCGTAGCTGTGTAGTTGAGAGGGCAGACTTTAATGACATAGAGTTATCTAGATATTTTGAGCAATTAACATGTCTGAGGACATTAAGTCTATGTAGTTGTCACAATTTTTATAAAATTCCAAAAGGAATAAAATATTTAGTGCATTTGAGGTACCTTAAGTTGAATTGGAATGATGATATAGAAACATTGCCTGAGGTATTGTGTGATTTATATAATCTACAAACCTTGGATGTCACTGATTGTAGAAAACTCAGAAAGCTACCCCAAGGGATAGGAAAGTTAGTTAATTTGAGGCATCTATTAATTGGTGGGACAAGCTCATTAAGGTACATTCCAAAAGGAGTAGAGAGATTGAGTTGTCTAAAGACATTAAATAAATTCGTTATTAATGGTGATTATGATTATGGTAACAAAGCATGCAATAGTCTTGATTCTTTGAAAAACCTAAAACTGGGCCCATCTTTACACTTAGAGTTGGTAAATGTGAGGGATAGTAATGCACTTAAACTTGCAGATTTTCAGAGTACCAAAAATCTCCTTCATTTGACTTTATCATTTTATACTCAGGAAGTAAATGAGGAGAGAAGCAAAAATGAAGAGAATGTAATGATTATTGAAGCATTACAACCACCTCCAAATTTAGAGAAATTACGGATATATTGCTTTGGAGGCAAATCCATGTCTTTTGATTGGATGGTATCATTAATCAAGTTGAAGGAGTTAAAACTTTATGTTTGTGACCATTGTGAGCATTTACCTCCTTTGGGAAAACTACCATCCCTTGAATCACTCTTGATATATAGAATGAATAGTATAAAAAGAGTGGGTAATGAATTTTTGGGAATAGAAAATGATGCCACATCATCAATTGTTGCCTTTCCCAAATTGAAATTCCTCATTTTCCGTGATCTTTCATTTTGGGAAGAGTGGAATGATGACAAATATATTACAATCATGCCATGTCTTCATTCTTTGTCAATTAAACGGTGTCCTAAATTAAAGGCACTGCCAGATCAAATTCTTCAAACACCAACACTGCAGCAATTAGAGATTGTTTATTGCTCTTTTCTGGAAGAACGTTACAAGGAGACAGGAGATGATAGGAGCAAGATCTCTCACATTCCAAAAGTCTCTATCAGTCATTGGTTGTGAGAGATGCAATTGCTATTCACCCACTGGTAAATTCATTCCCCTTCTCCTTTTTGTAATTCAAAATCTTATATTACAATAATGTTTATTATTTTCATGTATGGATATTTTGTTTTTATTATTTTTCGTAGGATTCTTATTTAAAGGATTACATTGGTTATATCATATCTTAAAATTGGTTATTACTCTTATTATAATGTTTTGTTTATTACTCTTATTTAGAGGATTACATTGGTTATTTAACCAATTGTTAGATGAATTTAATTTATTTATTTTCATGCATAAAAAATTGATTTATAATTTTTTTAAAACATGATATTTTGTATTTATTATAATATTTTTTAAAGACATGCAAAATTATAATAAAAGAAAATTGATAAAAATATTTAGATAACTTAAATAAATGCAAAATATCATGTCTTTAAGTGTAGGATTTATCTAGTTAGATCAATTTAATTTATTTATTTTTTATGCATGAAAAATTGATTTACATAACTTAAATAAATGCAAAATGGTGTTTAATTTGGTTGAAAATTGAAATTGTCTTAAAAACAAATATTATTAAAATTCTCATAATATTTCTAATATTTTAAAAGATCATACTATGTGTTCATTAAACCCAACTAAACTTCATTCTTCTCTTCTGTGTTCAATCGTCATTCTCCGTCTTCAAAATTCTAATCTTAGCTTTGTTTTTTCGATTGTCTTCAATATTCAAGAATATTTGGTGATGGGTGTTGATATCGTCATTTTTCCCTTTTTCTGGGTTTGGCTTAGTGGGTTCTGGTGTGGCGAGCCACAGAGAGAGACTTGTGGAACCCGAGTATTTGGAGATGGAGGAGAGAGTTCTAAGCCGTTGAAGGTTACGTTGAGTGGGCTTGCCAAGCATTGGACCTATGCGATTCCGATTGGTAATGGAGGACTTGGAGCCATGGTATGGTTGTTAAATTTTCTCAGTTAGATCCTGGCAACTTGAGATGATCCGTTCTTGATAGGAGAAACAGGGATCTTTAATTGAAATCAGATCACAGCTCTCACGACTTTAGCTATTGTTCTGCAATCGGAGGTATTAAACTTGGCTAGCAAATCCTTTATTATATATTTGGGTTTTGTTCTGTTTGTACTGGCTAAGACTTTCTCATTCTATGAATTTGGCAGGCTCTAGATTAATTTTGGAGATCCCATTGCAATGTTGTTGAAATCACCAGTTCTCGTAAATCTTGGGCTGCTATAAATGCGATCAAAAAGGAGAGTTTCTAAAGCATCTTAGCCACAAGTTTCACATCAGTTTGATGAACAAATACTGGCTTTGTTATATATAGTTGTGGATGTTTTCCAAACCATTTTTAGGTACTTGGTTTTGCCAATTGAGCTCTTTCTTAATCTTCATTTATCAGTTATAGCTGTTTATGCAACCAATGCTTGTCATTCTTTTTTTTTTTTTTTTTTTTCAATTTCATATTTCTTTTGTTACCTTGTGAAAATTTCAGACTTCTCAAACGCTGCAGCCACAACAAAATACAGTCCAATGGACGAATGAAGCCAAAATAATACACATATGCTAGCAACATGGTATCCAAATAAGTCATGAGATGTTTGGTATTTCTTATTTTGCCTCAGCTTTTCAAGAGGTTGCTTGTTTATATTGTATGCATACTATTGAGGATGGCCTTCCAGCATTATGAGTAGCGGAATTACCTAAATCAGGGGAAACTGCTGCATGTTCTTATACGAAAGAGAGTTTTGTTAGAGTTACGGATGCCTTTTGTACGGAAGTCGTTTTGGTGGGTTTTTTAATATATTTGCAATACGGAATTCAAGTCTTGAGATGTTTAGTATTTCTTTAATTGTACCATCTATCAAGAGGTTGATTGTTTGTATAATTACGCATATTATTGAGGATGATCTTCCAATATGATGCACAGAGCAATGACAAGAATCAGGAAAAAGGATCTTTTTCTTACATGAAGAGGACTTTGATATCTTTTGCTCCTGCGATGCATCAATATCAGATCACAGCTTTAGATGTTTTGGCCATTATTTTGCACCCAAAGGTATCAAACTTTGCTGGCTATAGCTTGATTATGTTATTATGTGTTGGTTCTTTAAGTTTTAGCTAAGGATTTCTTATTTCCTGAATGTTGCAGGCTCTAAAATTAATTCAAATCCTAGTCTAAAGCTGTTGACATCATCAGTTCCGATATTGCTTTTGCTGTGATTTAATTGTTGTATATAACTGTAAAATTGTTCTTTTAAGTTTCATTAATTTGATATTTCCTTTCGTTACTTTGAAGAAACTGCAGTCTTCTTAATTACTGTGGAATAGTTAAACTCTAGTTCATTGGAGGGATGATGCCAAAGTAGAACAGGGAGAACATGATTTTCTTGTTGCCTAATTCATCATAAATCAGTTGACTGATTAAATTTGCCTCTCAGAAAATCATTCTCGCCTTTTAGGTCATTTATGTGAATCGCAGTCATAAGTCAGGAATTTAAATGTTCAGGACTATGACAAGAAGAGAGAATGTACGAAGGTGGGGGAAGTGATGAAGCAAAATACTTGCTCTTAAGCGGTGGACACATGCCTTGTTAAGAAATTACATGGTATTTTAGTTTCTGTTTGTCTAATTAATCATAAATCATTGAGTGAATATATTTATAATCTCATTTTGAGATACTCATACTTGTTATTTATGTTGTTTATGTGAATAGAACACGATACACTCAAGGAGCAAGGATGAAATAGGAGAACCAAGAAGTTACGAGAAGTGATTAAAGGAAAAAGGTTTGTAATGTTTCAATAACAAATTATGTTTCCTTCTCTTATTCTCCACTTAAAGCAATCTCATGATAGAAGTTCTGTTTTCTTTTGGGCCGTTTAGTTAGATATCATATTCTTTTTTGAAGAAATGATGTTCATACAAACTGTGAAATAAGGTAATTCCCCTGTTTTAATCATTCTTGGTTCATTGGATTTGCATCAAATTGTTATAAATCTTGTGTAAAAAACCACTTTAAAGTAAAAACTCTCATAATGCTATCAGTTCGTTTAATTTTCTGTTTTGTTATCTCATGCACACAATGTATCTTCTGAGTTCTGAGAGCGATTCTTAGTTTCAGGCATCAAGGTGTCGCAATACTCCAATAGGACCCTTAACTCTCTGTGGTTTTCTTGAGCAGTAGTGATGCATGATACAAGCTCGGTAGTCGGCAGAATGTGTTCCTTCTTCCTTTTCTTTTTTCCACCATCATGTAATTTTTCGTCTTCATTTCCCTTTTTTTTTATCTTTTTGGTTAGTTGTGATTTCTTATTATTGTGATTAATGAGGCATATTTTTGATATTCTTGATCAGAGTGACAAGACTAAAAACCATTATCTCCTTTCTTGGCTTCGTTACATGGTTAATAAATGCCATGCTTGAGGGAGCATGTCTTGCGCCTATTGTTCCATATTTTTTCACAGGCCTTCAGTGTAGTTGGGGCTTTTACACAGGACATTTGTGCTGTAAACTTTTGACATGCAATAGTGATCAATCTAAATATAACTAGTGCAAAGAAATCTCTAAGTTTCTGAAGCAATTCAAGCACAAGCAGATCAAAACTCAAGTTTTTAGATAAGAGAGTGTTTGAAAGTATGAGAGGGTGTATTTGGTTTTGGAGTTCGGAGTGGTTTCAATTTTTTTATACAAATACAAAATAGCTTTCATAGTTTATAATATCATTGAAAATTGTTTAAGTGCTTCAACTGCTATACACTATTATAGTTTCTTCGTTTTACAGACATTAAAGAATGCTTTATCACCATACAAACTTGGAGGGGCAGCAGGTGGAAGTGATTATGATCCTAAGGCAAAAAAGTGATAATGAGGTACGATCTTGGTTCTATGTTAAGATGGTATTTTAGTTAGAACCTTCTAAGAAATTCCGAAAGTTTCTCTTACAGTTCTTTGTGAAACCCACGCTGATAGATCATGTGTTTTTGCCAAAGTTTCATGAATGAGATCTATAAATATCTGGCTTCTGACAAGGTAACTTAAGAAGATGTCCTTTTCATCTTTAATCTGTTTTCAAGTCTCTGAGTTGTATGACCCACTTCTCCATGCCTGATTTACTGTTTTGTGTAATTTTAGGATCTTCCATCAGAAGAGATGGTGTTGGCATCCAAGAGATGGGGTATCTCTTTGGGCAATATAGACTTCTTGCTGGTCATTTTCAGGTGCTTAAAAACACTTGAAAGAGGCTGTTTGACACGTTGAATTTATCTTGTATTTTTCTTCTTATATTCTCATTATTCTCTGTTATTTTTCATTATTATTATTTTTGGAGTCATTTGTTTAATTATTAGTGGTTGTTTGCATTGTTTTCAGTCTATGAACACTTTCATAAGATTAAGACTTCACTTTTTGCTTCATACGTATGCTTTATGCAGGGAAGTCTTAAAGGGCCAAGGATATTTTGCTGTGGTTCTAGCCTTCGAACTCAAGCTACTGGCTATGGGGTGGTAATTAATATTTTATTTCAACACTTTGATTCCATTTTTGTGTGGGTGGGCATGTAGGAGCTACAGTGAAGAAATTTGAAATGCACACATTTGTTTTCTGACTCTGCAATCATGGGCAAATGATTCTTTTTATTTTTTTTTAATCCGTTGTTTTAAACATCTGGCAATTTATCAAGGCAAATTATTTTGTAGGTTTTCTTTGCCCAGCTTATTCTTGCAGAAAGCAGACCTGAATAAGGAGCTCAGAGGACTGAGGTTCCTCACTCAACTTCCTATTATTACATTTTATGTTCACTAGAATTGATAACTCATGACCTTAATGTAGACTTATTTTACTGTATTGACCATAAGACTGAAATTTGAATTCAATTTTCACTTGATGGTTTATTGACTTGCATTTAAGATGTAGTGTTTCTAATTCATAGAATCTATACATTGTTGTACTGTTACCTTTCTGAGCGTCTCTTGTTCATCATTTTGGTAACATCTATCTGTTGCTTGATTGATAAGTACTTAGAATATTACTTATTGCTGAAAGTTGTATTTCAAGTTTATTGATATTAAGTTATTCTGGATAGATGTGTTGTAAGTCATTCTGGAAAGATTGCAATGCATGTTCTTGAAAGGCTTATTGCCTATGGTGCTCTCCCCATTACAGTGTCAGGTACTTTTCTGTTATTGGTGAACATTGTAGAAGTTAGAATGTTAATATAATATTAGTTTTGAAACTAGATTAACATAAGTTTATAAATTTTCTTTTTCATCTTTTACTCCAAAATTTCTCAGAGCATGTTTGCTGCTCCTCTGCAATACATGCTGAGTTTCTTGTTATGATATAAACAAGACCAGACTAGTTAAGCTGAGGGTATTTATTAATAGATGTGCATAAACTACCAACCAAACAATTAAAACTCTATTGGCATATTTGTTTTAGATAATAATCTTAGGCTTTAAAAGTTTGTCAAGACAGTGTTGATTATCAGTTATTTACTGTCTTTTTCAGTGAATAGGCGTTAATATAGTTACTTCTAATAAGTCATTTGCCCTCGTCTTGCACAGATTCAAAAGGATATTTGGTGGATGAGGATGGATTTGATTACATGAAAATAACATTTTTGAGGGATATCAAAGCTCAGCAGAGAAGTTTGAGGTGTGTTTTTGTTTTTGTTTTTTCAGTTCATCTTGCATCTTCTACTATCAAATTGTCAATTTTAATACTCTTAGGTTGATGTTATCTATGTGTTGTATCTGCAGAGACTACAAAATAGACTTATGCTCGGTCTAAGTACTATGATGAAGCAAAACCTTGGAGTGAAAGGTTTGATGTTGCATTTCCTTGTGCTTCCCGGAATGAAATAGATCAGTCTGATGCCATTAATTTGGTTAATTCAGGTTGTCATATACTTGTAGAAGGTAGTAATTCACTATATGAGGTGCAATGACTTTTAGTATCTATTCCTGATTTTGATAAGAAAAAAATGAGTATTCATATGAACTGATATTATTATATATTATTATGTGCTGCCTAGGTTCCAATATGCCATTTACCCTTGAGGCGGTTAATATTCTGAGAAAAGCTAATGTTTTTATTGCTCCTGCCATGGCTGCTGATGCTGGAAGGGTGTGTTCTTTACTTCTACAAGGCATATGAATCTTACGTGCCTTTTGAGTATCTATGATACCATGGTGTTTAACTATGGTGTTTAATGACATAATTACAGTGATGATTGACTCAATAGGTTTTGAAACTTTTTTCTGCATTAACAGCTTGCCCTTTCTGATAATGATCGATGTTCAATTTTGCAGTGATTTGTGACATGATAGGGTTCTTTTGGACATGCTTGGTTGTCACCAAATAGAGGCTCTACACCAAAGTTTCATTGATTGTCAGGATGCCATGCTTAAGAACACATTTTTGTTTTAGAATGGGGGTAATTATAGATGTGAATGAAAGTAGATACATTCCCAAACCATTAATTAGTGAGGCTAACTATGGATGAATCTATGCAGAATTATTCCAAATTATTAGTAAATGCTCTGAATTATTGTGTATGCTATTATGTAGCCATATAAGAATATGTCACACACCAGCCCACTGACTTATATAACTTTATCCAAGCGGGTTGAATATGTTCTTGAACTCTTGTTTCCACATATTTTTGAGTTGAAGGTGGGGCATATGAGCCATGGTTGCTTGACTGTGGTACATTTATCCATTTCAGTTTTGGTTTTGATCAAATTTTTTCATTAGCTTTTTCTGATATGTATTTATTTAGTAAATTGTTGACCAACTTGGCTACAGGTTGTTGCTGTGAACTCGAATTAAATCATGAATGCAATTTGATGCACTGGTGACCTGAGGACTTCGAATCTAAATTACAGGTATGACTATGTATTTCATTTCCATTCTTGTTGACTTATAACTTCAAAAATGCAAATAGACTAAAGCATATGCAGAAAGTACCAACCCCATTTCTCAATGTTTCGGGCCTTTTAATCACAGTGATGAAATATTAGATTAAATTTTTCTGAGTGGAACCCAGAGAATTCACTATAGTTAAAGTGACTTCAGAACCAACTACTACTTGATGACCACCCCTTCTTCTAGTCCTGTGAAAGTTGGCTTAGATAACTGTTAAAATGACTTAAAATATCAAAGTTTCAAAGTAGCTCATGACATAAAGTTGGTAAAGAAATAGTGCATGTAGTTCAGCTCCTTTAGGGTCTTTCATATTGTGATATAGTATGATTTCCAAAATCCCAAATTCAGGTACTTTAATTTGCTAAATTTTGTCACCTACGGATGTCTGTTTGCTTGTCAATATGTATAAATTGGAAATTATATATTTTGCAATTATGTTTTTGTGAATTCTTATCACAAATTACATTTTACAGGAGAAGATATTTGATTTGTCAATTGCATTGGTGTTTGTGATATGAAAGAGAGAAAATAGGCAGAGCAAGTGACCAACTGGTGAAATTTTTGAAGCATATTCTTTTTAACTGTTCTTTATTTTTATCTGCAATTACTGAACGTTGTCCACTTCTTGTTGCCCCTTGTGCAGATTATGTCAGTTACCTCTTCCAGTCTGCCCAAATTCAATGAGCAAAATCCTTTTACAACTCATAAAGGTTTGTTTTTGTTGTCTTCTAGCTATTAATATATTCAATTACATTATGTTATACTTTGTTTTCATATCTCATTCTTGATGCAGTAAAGAAAGTTCAACACTACATCAAATGTCATGCTTTGAAGAATTAGCTCTTTTATTTGCAGGATCACTGTTGTCGAAAAGGTAATGTCTTCTCCACAATTTTTAGTCTGAAAAATGACTAAGTTTGTTACGGAGAATTATCTAGATCAATTTGTGTTATTTTTTTTTTTCAACTACTAGAGTTTTCTTAACATTGTACATCACAATGATAGGGTTTGAATTGGATGCTCTTGATTTTGCCGACGGTGTCATCAAAAAATTTGATGAGCTCTGAAGACAATAGAGAGAAAATAAATTTTGAATAGAAATTAAGGCATCGCGCTATGAATTTTGCTCAAAGGGGAGCATACATGATCCTCAGGATGTTGTTGAAATTGTCTCATGAAACCAACAGATGGTTGAATATTGACCAAATTTGGCCACTCTTTATTAAGGGCATAATGGTGTTTTTTCTTTGTAAACGTATATAAGCCTTGAGATAATCTCGTTTCATAACGAGGGAGGAGTTAGAAATATAAGAGAGATTGTGGAGAGAAACACGTGGATTTTCCGCTCTTACATTAGAACAATCTCTTTAGGATTTATTGTGGTTTGAGGTTGAGTTTGCTTTTGATCCTAAGCTTATTGGAAGAGGTGTGAGAGTGTTTTGTAATTCTTGTTCCATCTCATATAGTGAAACCAGCATCACCACCCGTGGATGTAGGTATATTCGCCGAACCACGTAAATCGTTGTGCCTTTTTGTGTTTTTGCCTTGGCTTTTTTTTTTTTTTCTTCTCTCTTAACTACTGTTTGATTGTTTTTCATTTGGACATTTTTACTCAGTATTTTCAGTTTTCTTGAAAACTAAACTATGATTTAAGTTTGCAAATATTCATTTAAGATATAATTATTAACCATGATCTGCAAGCATTCAATAGCCCATTAACAATACTATGTCAGTAAGGTAGCAGAACCCCTCACTAGCACATCCACCATTATTGGTATTTTTCTTGAAATTTTCACAACTACAAGTAATCAAATGAGAAAGCATAGCGAATAGCAACATGGTCATGGTCAATCCAGTAATGCCTAAATTACAATAGACATTAATAATTATCGCCATTGATGTAGAAAGCATTAATTGTGGACAAGGAATTAAAGCAAAGTCATGGCTTCTTCTCTTCAAATTACTGCCCATTTTTAGCATTATACAACTTATACTGTTTTTTACTGGTTTTATATTTAAAAATATGTTTTCTAAGTATTTTTCGTGTAACATCTCACATCTATAGTGAAATGTTAGGATCTGATTATAAGTTTTGGGTCCTTTCAACTTAGTAAACGCTCTTCAAATTAAAAACATTTGTGTAAGCCCCACAAACAAATTTGAATGCTTTGAACCCAAATACAATTACTATGATTGAAAAGGAAGAAACAGAAAACAGGAGGCCAAATACAATTACCATGATTGAAAGGAAAGAAACAAAAAACAGGAGGGCTAATCAATGAAGTGGGGCTCAAATATAGTTACTCTTCATGAAAATTCGTTTGGAGAAATTGGTCTTCTCATAGTGGGCCAAGTTTCTCCAAATGTCCAGTGATCAAGCAGCAGCCCTACATATTGTTGGGTGTAGACAGAAATGTTAAACCAAAGAGAGAGTGGTCCAATAAACCACGTCCTATAGCATGGTCCATGAGAAGCAATAGAGATGACAAAGCCCTTTAATAATTCAACTCAGTTAGTTGAAAATCTTAACATCGATCCAACCCAAATTGACCATACAATCTTTCTCACAAAGTTAATAGAAAATCAGTATTTGTGGGGTTTTGAAGTCGATATGTAAAGGTAATAGATAAAGTTCAATCATTCTCATCCAAAAACAAACTTCAAAGTGATGTGAAACAACAAGAGTTTCAGACAATCTGACTTGTTTCTGCTGTTGCTGCAATTCTGGGTATAAGTAGCAGAAGTTGGAGAGAAATTTGGTTATTTGAGAGATGAAATGTGACAAAGAAAGTGATGCTAATATATATAACTCATTCCATTTCCAGCATTGTCCAAAGATGATGAACAAAGGATGATTAATTTGCTTAAGTGACACCAGGAAACAGAGTTGGATGAACTTTGAGAATGAATGGCACAACTCACAGCTCAAATCACCTGAGTAACTTTTGGTTCTTTATTAAAAACTGTATCTTCTTAAACATTGAACCTGACAAAGAATGAAATTCTTGAAACAGAGCATTTCCTACGTGCCAATCAATAACTACTATACAATCTGGATTTTGATGGCTTGGGTACAAAATCCATGAGCTAGCTACCATTCTAGTTAAACTATTTCTTCTTGAAATTGCAGTGGTGACTGATATTCAACATTTCTTTCGGTGCAGGATTTCCTTGCTGCTGCGGCTTGAAAACAAAACAAAACTTCAGCGTGAGATAATTTTAGAAGAACAACACAAAGTCACATTAACGAAAATGAAGTAATAATGATCAAAATTCTCTTGAAAATAGAATGTAAGACCAGATTATTAAGTCATGAATTCTGCAGTAAGTGCAAAGGATGTTAAAACTGATTTTCAAGTAGTATTTATGTCGTACTCGATAAGATTACAAGTGGTCACATTACCTAGACCGTTTCTCATTCAACAGCATTAGAATCCAATTGCAACAAAACAACACAATGCTAATGGTGTCTTTAGTGCGTGATTGTTCGGTTGCTGCAGCTTGAAAAGAAAACAAGACTAAACTTTAGCATGAGTTAAGTTTAACTAAATGAACAACACAAAGTCACATTAACAAAAATAACGTAAAAATTATCAAATTTCTCTTAAAAATGAAGGAGAGGAAATTACCTGGGTTACGTTGATGGCATTGTTGGTGTTCGAATCGAGAATTGAAAGTTGGCATCTTTGCGCATATGTAGAATCAATGTTGAAATTGATGATCAACTACCGATTCTCTGTTCTTCGAGAAGAGGACAGCTAACAATTCTTTTCTTCAAAGTTGTCATCTGACAAAGGTGGTTTGGGAGTTAACGAAAACAAAATTCTGTTATGAAGAGAAAGATTTTATTAATCTTTTCACTTAGAGAAAATAGGCAGAGTGTTGCCTTTTATACATATTTCTTTGACCATGATTAACTAACTGCAGTTACAAAACTAACTCTAGTTAGTCTTTGAGTTTGAAGTCAATTCATCATTTAACATCCTCCCTCAAGCTAAGCAGAACCTTGTCTTAGCTTTGCTTAACAGAGTAAAGCAAAACTGATGTAGAAGAAACCCGTAGAGCAGAAGCTTCATTCAGAACACAACTTCCAGAGAACAGATGCAACGGCAAAAAGAAAAGAAATGCAGAAAGTGCAACAGCAAACAACGACGCAAAACAGCACTCATCTTCCAGAAGAATACAGCAGTAACAGTCCAAAGAAAGGCAGGAGTGCAAAACAGCAAACATCCAGAAACATGCAGTAGTGCAAAACAGCGAACATTCAACATTATTCAACAAAAAAGAAATGCAGCAATGCAACTTCATTCAATTAGTCATCATCCTCCCTCAAGCGAAACAGATGAGAAGCCTTGATGAGCTTGTTGCGAAAGAGACCAAACAAAGTAATGGGTAGAGGCTTAGTAAAGATGTCAGCAAGTTGATGAGCGGAAGAAATATACTGAACTGGTCAGCAAGTTGATGAGCGGAAGAAATATACTGAACTGCTAAGGCTTTTGAGGCAATCTTTTCACGAATAAAATGAAGATCAATCTCAATATATTTGGTGCGAGCATGTTGAACAGGATTAGAAGCAAGGGAGGCAGCGTTGATGTTATCACACCAAAGAACTGGTGTGGAATGCATTAACGAAACACCAAGCTCCTGAAACAACTGTTGCAGCCAAAGGACTTCAGTAGCCGCTTGAGCAAGGGAGCAATATTCAGATTTGGCAGAGGAGCAAGCAACAACATGTTGCTTTTTAGAGCTCCATTGAACTAGATTGCCGCCAAGGTAAATACAATAACCGCTAGTGGAGTGACGATCATCAAGAATACTAGCCCAATCCGCATCAGAATGCAGTGGTGACTTATATTCAACATTTCTTTTGGTGCAGGATTTCCTTGTTGCTGCGGCTTGAAACAAAACAAAACTTCAGCATGAGATAATTTTAGAAGAACAACACAGAGTCACATTAACGAAAATGAAGTAATAATGATCAAAATTCTCTTGAAAATAGAATGTAAGACCAGATTATTAAGTCATGAATTCTGCAGTAAGTGCAAAGGATGTTAAAACTGATTTTCGAGTAGTATTTGTATCGTACTCAATAAGACTATATAAGATTACCTGTGGTCACATTACCGAGACCGTTTCTCATTCAACAGGATTAGAATCCAATTGCAACAAAACAACACAATGCTAATGGTGTCTTTAGTGCATGATTGTTCGGTTGCTGCAGCTTGAAAAGAAAACAAGACTAAACTTTAGCATGAGTTAAGTTTAAATGAACAACACAAAGTCACATTAACAAAAATGAAGTAAAAATTATCAAATTTCTCTTAAAAATGAAGGAGAGGAAATTACCTGTGGGTTACGGTGATGGCATTGCTGGTGTTCGAATTGAGAATTGAAAGTTGGTATCTTCGCACATATGTAGAATCAATGTTGAAATTGATGATCAGCTATCAGCTCTCTGTTCTTCAAGAAGAGGACAACTAACAATTCTTTTCTTCAACGTTGTCATATGACAAAGGTGGTTTGGCAGTGACGTTAATTTGGGGCAGTCACCAATTTCCAAGGTCTGAAGAGATGGCATTACTGTAATATCTTCATCTCCTGTCATTGTAATCTCGTAATTCCACTCTTCCCATTCGTTCATTCCCCAAAAGCGAAGAAATTTCAGTTTGGGAAACACAATAATTGATGAAGATGATGACATGACATCACTCTGTATTCCCAAAAACTCGTTGCCCACCCTTTTTACACTCTCCAATCTCCGAATTAAAAGAATTTCGAGGGATGATAACTTACCCAAAGAAGGCAAATGCTCACAGTTTATGCAATCCCAAAGAAATAACTTTCTCAAATTGGTTAATGACATCATGCACATTTGTGTTTCCAACTGTCCATTGTAAAGTCCTAGTACCAATACCTCTAAATTTGGAGGCGGTTGCAAGGCCTCAAGAAGTTGTTCATGCTTCTCATTCATCCTCCCATCGAAGTGCGCACGCAAGTAACGCAAGTCTTTCTTTTTGTTAAATTCTATTCCCCTAAACTTACCCACATCTGTCAAATTTCCCAACCCTCTTATTGTAATTTCCCGAAGGTGATTGAAGTTTTTAAGACATTCAACAGAACATTCTTTGCTACCATAACCGCCGTCACTTGCAACAAATTCCCATAATGTTCGTAGACCAATTAATCGCTCGAAACTTTTTGGCATCCATCTTATACTAGGACACCCCCAACATAACAAATATCTCAGGTTGATTAAGTTTCCCATCCTTTTAGGTAGTTTTATGAGATTTCTACAATAAGTGATATCTAAGGTTTGTAGATTATATAACCCACACAATATCTCTGGCAATTCTTTTATGTTATCATTCCAAGACAAATCAAGGTACCTCAAGTGTATTAATTTTTTTATTTCTACAGGAAGTTCTTCAATTGAGCATTTCTTCAAATATAATGACCTTAGACATGTAAACTGATCAACTAATTTGGACAAAACTATTTGAGGATCAATACCGTAATTACAATCAACCATAAGGCTACGTAGAAAAGTATTTCTAGTATAAATAGAGCTAGGAAATGAGGCCCCTCCTTGAATCTTTATCATTGAATGTCTAACATTATCATAAGAAGATAGTAATTCAAATTCTCTTGTACCATCAACCTCTGTTGTATAACATTCATTTTGGGTAAGAAATTGAGCAAAATCATGTACTATATCATGCATCTTGCAGGACCTTATATTGATATCCTCTTCATCTTTTTGAAAATCTTGGAAGAAAGAACGCATTGCTAAAGTTTCAAAATACTCTTCACCAACTAACTCCATATCCTTATTTGGTTTTGACCTCACATAACCTTGAGCCATCCATAACCTAATTAATTGTTCTCTCTTTATTTCATAATCCTTTGGAAAAATTGCACAATATGAGAAACATTTTTTTAAAAGAGGGCATAAATCATAATAACTCAGTAGTAGAGGTCTAAAAAGCTCTTGTTCTACCTCTTCTAATTCCCATATTTCACTCTCTAAGATATTTTGCCACTCGACAAATGTTCTTTTATAACGCAAAAGACTCGCTAAAGTCCTTACAGCAAGTGGCAAACCCTTACACTTTTGAACAATTTTTCTACCAATTTCTACAAATCTATTAGATTCTTCATTGGTCTTTCCAAAAACAGCAATTCGACTAAACAATGACAAACATTTCTCATCAGGTAGTATCCCCAGTGAGATCATTTTGGCAGTTCCTATGGCATTTGCAACATTCTCTTTACGTGTGGTCACTAAAATTCTACTTTCTGGAGAACCACATCGAAAAAGATGCTTCAATTGATCCCAATCTTTTGAATTTTCAGTCCATATGTCATCTAGGACAAGAAGGAATTTCTTTCCCTCTATATGTCGACGTATGTTTTGCACTACTGTTTCTAACACATTTAAGTTTGGTGCATTATTTGTAAGAGATTCAAGGATTGCTTTGGCAATCCTAAGCTCATTGAAAGGCTCGGAAACACACACCCATATTTTTTTATCAAAATGAGTGTTCACCTTTTCGTCATTAAAAACTAATCGAGCTAGAGTTGTCTTGCCAAGTCCTCCCATCCCTACTATAGAGATTATGGGGAGGACTTGTTGATTGCTTTGATGACTTAACAACAAATCTAGTATTCTATTCTTATCATCATCTCTTCCATAAACCTCTGTTAAATCAATTACAGAGGTTGTCACTGGTCGTTCTACTTCTTTGCTAACCTCAGTGATAGATCTAAAGTGGAACCTCTCTTTCTCCACAGCAATAATATTAAGTTTTCCATCTAGATCTTTTATCTTGATAGCAATTTTACGACGTAAAACCAGTGAACCACAACTAAGATAGTGAAGAATGACATAACGTACCTTTTTCAAAGGCTTAGAAGCGTACTTGTTTTCAGCTTCTTTAAGCAGAATCTTTGTGTTCCACTCATCCAATGCATCATCTATGTCATAGGATATGTTTTTGAGCTTGTCCAACCAATCTCTCACAACATTCTCCTTCAATTGTCGGTTCTCAGCATCAGCAAGCACAGCTTGAATGGCAACGAAATTGCTTTGAAGCTTTTCAACTTTTTGCTCAGCACCAGCAATCAGCCTTATCTGTCCTCCTACTCTTTGACGGCCGATTGAAGCCAGTTGATCCAAGACTATGGAAACAAGTGCTTCCGCCATATTGAATGAATTGATAAAAAAAGAGAGATTAAGAAGTCGGGAGGTTTTTAATGTTTATGTTAATTGTGATAAGGCTATACCCATGCCTTCTATTCGCCTTATATAATTGATACATGTGGTAGGACTAATGAGATATTTGTTATGGGAGATCGACATTTTCCCACCCAAGGTTTGATGAAATGACCATTCCCACCCATCAAGTTTTAAAATGACACTTTCCCACCCTTTATTAGGTTCTGTTAGTGTTTTTTGTTAATATTTTACTTAAAAGATAAAATATCCTTAAATAGTTTATTTCTTAATTAGTTTATTATAAATTAAAATTTAATTAATTCAAAATATTTATTCGATTATCTATTAGTCCAAGCATAAAGATATATTTTTTTCTTTGTTTATTTAATTAATTAGGAACATTAATTTTTTATGTTAATTAGTAAAAATGAAAAACATTATAAATAATAGTGATGTAAATGTAATATTGATGACATTATAAATAAATATTAAGATTATTTAACTTTAAACAATTTTATAGCATCACTCCTAACTTTTTAGGTGGGGTTAACTATTTTTTCTTTTTTAATATTTAACTTTTTGGCTAATTAGAAAATAATAAACAATTTATAAAGTAAAATATTTAAGGGTATTTTTGTCTTTTCAGTAAAATATTAATGGAAAATATAACATAACCTAACGAAGGGTGGGAAAGTGTTATTTTGAAACTTGATGGGTGGGAAAGGGTCGTTTTGCCAAACCTTGTGTGGGAAAATGTCGTTGTCCCTATTTATTATTGATAAAAGAGTTGTCTTCATACGTGTCCTATATATAGACACACATTATCCTAAGGGTCATGTGTGGTGGAATTTATCTTAAAGGTCAGTTTTTTGACTAAATAATTGAATGGCAATGATTCATTGGAGCACAAAGTCTTAGATCTCAACTGTTGTGTACTTAATACTTATTTGCGAATTAAATGGGGTGACATCATCGGCTGAATCCGTGTTGACGTAAGGTTATTACTTGTTGACTATGGAAACAAGAGGTTTGGCCATATCAGAACAGAGATTGAGAAATTGAAATTCTTGGTGTCATTCCCATCCAAAAACAAACTTCAAAGCGATCTAAAACAACAACAGTTTTAGACAATTTGACTTGTTTCCTGGAGAGAAATTTGGTTATTTGAGAGATGAAATGTAACAAAGAAAGTTCTATATCCAACATTTGTCCAAAGATGATGAACAAAAGATGATTAGTTGCTTAAGCTCAATTTACTTTCTTTATTGTTGATTAACTCTGTAATCCAAGGTTTTATCTGTACTTTTTCACCAAGTATAGGTCAAAGGTACCTTACTTTCATCTGTTATATGAAGCTAGGATGATAGGAATCACATAATAGACAACATGATTAATAACTGTAATATATTTCTACTTAGTTAGGGTACCTTTTTGCCTATGCACTTCTAACACTAGATTTCTTTTCTTTTTTCTTTCAGAGTTATTAATGTCTTTTACATGCTTAAACAAGTGTTTTTTATTGCCATATTAATTACTTGTGCTGCAGTTTGAGTTTACATATAAGAAGGAGCCAATTTTTTAAGGAGGAACTTGTGAATGCTCCAAATCTATTCCCGTATCATGTTGGCGACAATGCATTGTCTTACAGAGAATTGACGAAATATCAGGAAATATCTTAAGGTTATTATATTGGTTGTGTTAATTTATTTTTTGAGTTTTGATGAATTAACAAAGTATAAAACTTTTGTTGAAGTGAAGGCTTGACCACCATTGACAAGCGTTGAATAGAGTTTAGCCCAAGTTAATCAGAGTTTGATAAATAACGACCAATGGTTGAATGGCATTAACCATGTTTGACTATCGCTTTGATTCCGTTGAACAGCATTGACCACAAGTCCGTTCAAGTTTTGTTTTCACGTCTGTTGAACGACATTAAACATTATACAATATTCCGTATAATATTATAGAACGCAATGCAATGTTAAATAATATTATACATATTTACTGAATACTATGTCATGAGCCGTGTCAAACATGTCCTTACATTTTCCTTTGGCATGGTCATTGCTGGGATTTGAGATATGGGCTTTAGTTTGTTTGTGGCTATGGGTTTTGTGGTTCCTTAATTCTAATAACCAGAATTGCAAAAAGATCAATAGATATTAGCTTTGTTTAAGCTTTCAAGAATTCATAGACTTGATGGCTAAGGCTGATCCACCATTGGGCCCCGTGTTAAGTTTAACTTGTGAGGCCCATTCTCTGAAAAGATTGGGTTTATTAGGCCTAATAAATAAAAGGAGCAAGTGTAGGATTTTTTTATATAATTTTTTTGAATTGAAATATTGAAAAGATATACGTCATAATTTGGAAGGTTGGGTTACATGACATGACAAATAGGAAAAATGATTTTTAGCTCTCATTTTAATATAAGTAATATTATACTTACAAAGATTTTATATAATATGATCTATATAAAGTGACGTAACACTATTTTTGCATTATCATATCCTTTACTATCATTTAATATGTATTCATTAATTTTT
The DNA here is from genome assembly GCA_026225825.1 of Pistacia integerrima. NCBI lineage: Eukaryota > Viridiplantae > Streptophyta > Magnoliopsida > Sapindales > Anacardiaceae > Pistacia > Pistacia integerrima. The sequence goes on from CM047750.1 coordinate 1,000,235, forward strand.
TATTAATTCATTTAGTTATATTCTTGACACATCACTTTGTATAGAATGTTCGTAAATGTGTATTATATATCTCACCAATATAAACGTTATGTTTATCTTTTGGACATTTGATTGTTCAAACATGTATTGCACATACAAGAATCTAGTCTTGCAATAATGCAAATTCAGACAAATGCAAGGAAAGTGAATATTCATAACAAGAGCAATTGCAAATGGGGCCAATGCATTCTATCTCTTGTGTATACTGAAACTCAACTGCTTCACATAGAACTTGTAGGATCTTATGCTTTCTATCATAAATGGTTGTCCCTCGTCTCAATGTGCTTGTAGCATAACGTCTACCAAATGCAAGGAAAATAGTCGAGCAATGACCATTAATGTCCATAACTCAAACAAGTTCAACATGTACCTAGTGGTGAAGCATGTACATTGAGAACCTCATGAGTATGTATATTGAGAAACGACTTGTCATTCCTTTCATATATTAGAGAACGACATGACATTCAAGTTCCAAGCGAAGAGTATAATTTTAATTTTGATTGAAGCTAAAAATTACCATTGTGCCAAGCATTTATTTATTGCTTGACCTAAGACTTGAACTATGGACTTCGGATTTCAGATATCTTTCTCCCATTCCATCAACTTATCTTTATAAACTATCAATTCTGAAATCCCATTCCATACTTATTAAGCAAAACAATAGTTTCACTAAACCTATGATAAATAGGTTGATTTAGCACCCAAAAGAGGGTAAATATCTCGAAAGTCCCCAAATTTTGGGTCAATGCCATCGACATCCCTTACGGTTTGGAAAATATAATTCTCACCACTACCACGGGCACGGAACCACCATTATCTCCCTGGATATCCAACTCGGATGCCTGACCCGAACTTCCACCTGAATTAAAACTCTTCCCCAAAACCACCCATGTGCACCATGTTTAAACCTGACCCATTTGGGTTCAACCCATCCAAGACGCTTCCCAGCCCACCATTGGACGCCAGGAGCGAGCGGAAGCCCAATTTATAAGGAGATACAAATCTGTTCCCGTATCATGTTGGCGACAATGCAAAGTTCTGTGTTCTTTTGACTGTTTAATCAGATATCAAATTCTTTTTTTCTGAACCTTGGAAGTTTATTGTCAGAGTTTCTGAAGTAATTAAGATGATGCATGGAAGAATACTTGGAGGTTAGATATGCAACCATGAACCATCTACAAGTTTTTTTTAAAAACATAATAATAACTTAAACCATTTGACAGTCCCCTATTTCAGAAGATCTGTACGTGAAGCATACATTGAGAAGAGGAACCAAGTGGTATAATACTTGATGCCCCAAAGACCATAATGATTAGTTATCCTATGTAACTCCTTCCTTTTCTCTTTCATATTCATGATTTTAAAAATTTATTCATAATTTACTAGCCATGATAGCTAATTGAAAGAAATTTGAAAATCTGTCCTAGCTTAACAAATTCATGGAGCATATGTATGGCAGAAATTTCAATTTAGAAACAGAGAATCTGGGCTCAATCGAACAAAATGCTGAGTGCTTGGTGAGATTCCCTCCCAAAATACAGCTTTGGAGAAATTTGACTGATTACCGTTTGATGCGGACTAGCAAATATTGACTGAAAGGTAATTCTTCTTTCATTGATTTGCTTCAAATAGTCTAAAAAGTAAAAACCATGTTAAAGCAAAAAACACTCTATGATCTCTCTATCAAATGTTGTCATTTCTTTTGATTACTCTCATTTTTAGAGTTATCTCGTGTGATGTTCAGTTCTTTAATCTCATCCATGTACAAGGTATCTTCTGAAAGCTATCTTTACCATTTGGCAGAATGGTGTGACAGAGTTCCATAACTCTCTGCGGTTTTTTTGAGAAATATATATGATGTCTTATACATGTTGATCTGGTAATTGACCACGTAAATATTGTATTCATGTTAATGTTCGGGGGGAAGACATTTGATTTCTCAACCGATTCTGTTGCTTTTGGCATGAAAAAGAGAAATAGCAAGCCCTGAGTAGCTGGTAAAACTTTCTGAAATATATCCTTGGACATTCTGTAACTAGTGTACTGAATTACCATATTTAACATCACTAATGTGCCATTATTTTCATGTTATCTCCCATTTTCCATTTTAAGAATTTATACGTTATCTGCATAATGTTGTGCACGATTTTTCGATAGTAAGATTTGTGCCAGCTATCTACAAACTATACTAAGATCTAACTATCAATATCGTTCCACGTGTCACTCCCATAAGAGATGACTTTACAAACGAGCTCATCAAAGCTAAGTATAGGTGTTCAAACTTAAGCATGGGAGAGGGTTAACTCATATCCAAATTACGGGGATTATGCGTGTCATTAGCCCCATCATAGCAACCCCCAACCACTGTCACACAATGTGTATAAAAGGGAGACCCCATCTCCATTTTTAGGGGGATCAACCGATTATCATTCATACAAGCATATTTAACATGGCTAACGTGTCATTATTTTCATCTTACCTACCATTTTAAGAATTTATATATATTATTTGTGCTGTTGCATAACATATTAAATCCAAACATAGAAAGCTACTGTTGATTATCACATTAAAGGATCAACTTATGGTGGTAAATTTTTTTCATCAGGCTGTTGGAAAACAAGAAGATCAAAGCATTTTTGTAAAACACTTAACATGGGATTAATGACTTTCGCCTTTTTGTTTTGGCTAAGCAGCTTCTGTTATCATTTGACTATTGAGCTTGGCACAATGAATTCCTTCTTCCTTTTCTTTTGTCCAAACAATATAGGCTGACTTAATGGTAATTTTGTCTTTCCACTTTTTGGTTAATTGTTATATATTATTCTTGCGATCAACAAGGCATATCTTTGACAATTGCTCATTAGAGTGACAGGGTATGGGCTAGACGTTCTTGAAAATAAACTACTTGATTTTGTCTCTGCATGAGCTGCTTGTCATAGAAAACCCATCACTGTAAATTAATATGAATAGCATATTGTAGAGCAAAGAAATTATATTCAAAGATTGATAAACCCACCCTTCTTAGTCGTTCCTTTTATATACTAAAGAACAACATAGGTTTCAAGTTACAAATGAAGGGTATAATTTGAATGCAGATTGAAATTGAAAAAAATCAATTGTCGTCAAACTAGCTATATAGCTCTGCCAAGTGGTTTTCTCATGGATTTTTCTTCTGAATTTGTGGAAGCAACAGCATTGACAATCTTTGATACATTACTAATGTTATACAAAGAACAGAGTAAAAAACAGGGGAGTTTATTATTTAGGAGGGAGAGTAAGTCATGAGAATTTTCTTGTAATTCTTCATCTTTTCAAGAGGCTGTATCTTTTATTATTTGCATCTTATTGAGGATGATGTGCAGAGAAAGGACCAGAACCAGAATCAGAGGAAACAGCTGCTTTTTCTTACACAAAGGAGAGTTTCGGCAGAATCACAGATGCCCTATGTACGGAAGTTTTTGTTGTGAGTTTGCAATATCCTTGGCTCCTGCGGAGTGTTAAAATGATAAAATCAGATACTACTTTGGCCAATATTTTGCAGTTGAAGGTACAAAACTTTGCTGGATATTGCTTTATTATATATTTGGGTATTGTTCTGTAAACATTGGCTAAGGCTTTCTCATTCTAGTATTACTTTGGACATCCTAGTGCAAAGTTGTTGACATCATCCGTTCTTGTATTTCTTGGGCAGCAATAAATGCAGCCAACGAAGTTTTCCAAGCATCTTAGTCCTGAGTTTCATATTAGTATGAAGATTCATAACAAGAGCGATTGCAGACGGGGTCAATGCATCCTATATCGTGTGTTTACTAAAACTCGACTGTTTGACATAGAGCTTGCAGTCTCTTACGCTTTCTATCATAAATGGTTGTCCCTCGCCTCAATGTGCTTGTAGTATAGCATGTACCAAATGCAACGAAAATAGTCTAGCAATGACCATTAATGTCCATAACTCAAACAAAAAGAAGTTCAACATGTACCTCATGGTGAAGCACGTATATTGAGAACCTCATGATTATTGAGAAACAACTTGTGGTATCTTTCATACATTAGAGAACAATATGGCATTCAAGTTCCAAGCAAAGATTCTTAACTTTAATTTTGATTGAAGCTAAAAATTACCATTGTGGTTTGGTCTTGTACATGGGTGTCCTTTATGAGAAATGCTTGTTGTAAAAATACATTATTTAGTGAAATTGGAAATTAAATTTAATTCTCCATTGTTCCTTAATTATAATAACCGGAATTGCAAAAAGATTAATAGAGATTAGCTTTGTTTGAGCTTTCAAGAATTCATGGGCTTAATGGTTAAGGGTAATCCACCACTGGGCTTGAGATTAAGTTTAACTTGTGAGGTCCATCCTCCTAAAAGATTGGGCCTAATTAGCCCGTCAAAATTTAAAACATGGAAAAAGAATACAACAAAATATATTATTCATAATATAAATAAATAAAAAGAGCAAGTATAGGATTCAAAAAGAAAGGAAAAATCAATGATACTTTTTTATTTATTTTATTTTTTTGAATTTAAATATTGAAAAAATATGCATCATAATTCGGAAGGTTAAATTACATAACATGACGAATAGAAGTGATTTTTAGCCTCCATTTTAGTTTGAGTAATACCACACTTACAAAGTTTTTATATAACATGACCTATGCAGAGTAACATGACATTACTTTTGCATTGTCATATTATTTACTATCATTTAACATGCATTTATTAACTTAATTTTTTTACTAATTCATCTATTCATATTTTTACATGTCACTTTGTATAGTTTTTGTAAGTATAGTATTATTCTTTTTAATATATATATTTCACACCAATATAATCTCTATGTTTATCTTTTGGACATTGATTGTTCTTACTAACTATAATAATTTAATGTCACTGCAGTGGATAATTGATTTCTCAATTTGAGAACATGTCATTCAAGTTACAAGCAAAGGGTCTAATTATAAATTTGATTGAAGCTAAAAATTACCAATGTTTTCACTATTGCAAATGGGGTTTTCATGCATTTGTATCTCATTAATAGAATATCGTAAATTTTATACATTATGACATAAATATAGCTTATAAAAACAGAGAAGAAACAGGGGAGTCAATAAAAAGAAAATCAACAGATCTTCTAGAAAAAGATGGTCATAGAGCCACACTATACAAGATATAGTCAATTTCATACAAAATCTCAAATATTATCTAAGGATTACAAGGAATGGATAAGATATATCGTAAAGGTTTTTTTAATTAATTAGCACCAAAGGAAGATGTGTATAAAGAAAAGAATATAGCATTACAGGACAAAAGAAAACAACATACATTTATAAGCATCAAAGCAACGACAAAGACTCTTTACATCATATAAATAATCATTCACTTTATAATAACAAAGACAACACAGGGGAATTTGTACAATGAAAAATAGAAGTCCAATAAGCTAAAATGATACTAAAACTTTATAATTTAACTAGTATGAAAGCAAAGAATGTATTAAAAGAAAAGAATAAATCCATAAAGCAAAAAATAAGGTAGACTTACTCTGCTATGGCGTTTTTCAACTATAATGTTTTCTGTGAACTAAACCCCGAAAGCCACTTAGTTAGTACTTAGTAGTAGAATAGGAAGTGTCTTTAGATTTGTTCCCAGAAATAATTTTGTTTGTTAGTCTGTAAAAGCTCTCTCTCAAATTTTTATTGCAATATTGTAAAATACCTGTTTAGTGACATTGGAAATAAAATTCAACTGTCCATTGTATGGCAGTCTTAGGGAAATTGAAGATTGTTCATTATTTATAACCAGCGATTGATGGAAATATGGGGTAATTATTCTCCAACTTGACAGATTGTGAAATTTACCGATAGAGGACATATCTGACTTTTTATCACCAACGATTCAACTCTAATTTTAGTTAATAAACACAATAAACACAATTTCTAATGTAGAAAGTAATATTATTCCAATTCATGTTATAAGTGCCTTCAACTGAAAAATATGTCAAATGACAGTTTCCCCTTGTTATGCAACCTTGAGACATCTTATAAAGCAATCTTCACCTTCAAAAACGCACTGATGCCAACATGCGAAGGGAAGGGACTTGCAGCACTGAGGAATCTCTCCTTCATAAATTATCTCATTCTTATATGAAAACTCAAACTGAAAAACAAGTAAATGGTAATCAGAAACATTCGTTAGAAGCATTGAAAAGACATTATTGAATGAAAAGGAAATGGAGGAACAAAAGAAGTCTTAAAATGAATATACAAAAACTTTCCGTGAGTAGCATGAGGTTTGTAGTTTCTGGTCCTTCAAACATAATATCAGTCACAAAATGATGATAAATTCTTGGAATCGCATTAGTTAATCAAATATAGAGAAAACATAATATTAAATTTTCATTGAACAACATCAAGAAAGACTTGTTGATTTCTTACTGCAAGTGCAATGCACACTTGCCAGAGCAAATTGATAAGCTCTTATTCTGACTCATATCCGGTAAAGACTGATCAATATATAAATAAACAACAGAAAAAGAAAAAACATGAAAATCTAATCTTATCAGGAACAAAAATTACATGCAAAACTATAGGTATAAGGGATTAATCAATCATTCAACCGATTCACTTATTAAAATGCGAAAGGAGAATGACATCACTCTAAAATATGCGGGCGAAGCACAAAGATTAATTTTTTACTGGAAGAGCTTGGATGCTTATCTTTTCCAAACAGAAACAAAGTATCCCCAACATTAAGTAAATTTGCTAAAATTAAAACAGGTTATTAAATGATCAATAAACAAATCAGGTTGAATAATCTTCTTGTGTGTTTATGTTGAGGAATTCAAATAAAGGGAACAAACATTTTTCCTTTGGCAATTACTAGTTCTTATCAAATGTTAGGGAGAAGATTTAGGGGCAAAATGATCTTATCAAGACCTTGTTTAAGACGAAAAGAATATAGCATTTTAGATTGTTTGAAAGCAACAACATACCTTCACTAGCATTAAAGCAACAACAAGGATTCTTTGCGTCCTATAAATATAAAGTGAAAGAAATAATTTTTTTACAATTTATAAATTAATAACCATTTTAGATTGTTTGAAGAGATCAATATATGCTTTGACAAATGGTGGGTCTATCATACATTATTATTCCACATAAATCATTCACTTTATAATAACAGAGAGAGAGAGAACAAGGAGAATTTAATAAATTAAAATGATACTAACACTCTATAATTTAACTACCATGAAAGCAAAGAATGTGCTACCATTGTTGGATATGAAGAAAGAAAAGAATATGAGAATTGCTTTTGCTTGGAGAAAAGCTTGGTACCTTAACTAGCATCAAAGCAACATGCTGCTTAGGGTCATCTGGTGAAAGATTTGTGGTCTTTTTTGGGCTATAAATAACAAACGAAAGGCTAGAAATTCCACAACACAACCAAACACAAAATATTTTGGTAATTCGTCAAAACGAGAACCTCTAAAGCTAAGAATCTCAAGTTTGTTCAGCTTGGCAAGGAAAGAAATGTCCCTCAATTCACAATCAGACAACTCCAGAGTCTTGACATTTGTCAAGAATTGAAGTGATTTCAATGAAAGGTCTGCATATCTTAAACTTACAACTTCTAGTGCTTTCATCTCTTGGAAACATTCATCTGAAACTTTCAATAACTTAGACTTGTCATAGTATATCCATTGTTTTTCACCACCCAATAGCAATATTTTAAGCTTAGGACATTCTAGTCTAACACAGAGCTCTTTTAGTTTGTTTTCCAACAAGGAGATTGCTGTATATTGTTTCCAGCCTTTTTCCCCTTTCAACTCCGTCAAATCCATGCGATGCTTGCTCATGAATATATACTCCTCCTTTGATGCGATCAACAGACAAATATCACGAACTATATCATGCATTTTCACAAATTCTTTTTCATCAGCATCTAATAGCAAACTCAAATCCTTCAGGTCTTCAACCATCAAATGCAGATCCCCTCTTGCTTCTTCAATGGATGAAACACCTTTATATAAATCTAACCCCACTCCTATTCTAACCAAATCCTCCAAAGGAATTTTAAAATCCTGAGGAAATAGTGAACACATCAAAAAACACAATCGAATTTTATCTCCCCTCAAAAAATCATAACTCAACTTAAGACTAGCATAAACACCTCTTTCGTACTATCAACATGACGTAAATCGTCCAGTTTTGACTTTTTAGCTTTTCACATACAACTTCCCATGTTTTATTTTCTTTCTTTCCTCTCAAGTACCTTCCGGTGGTTACAAGTGCTAAAGGCAAACCATCACATTCTCTAGCAATTTGAGTAGCCAAAGAATCCAAGTGGGCACAGTCATCATCTATACCTGCTTGCCTTTTGAGTAAAGCCACTCCTTCGTGCCCCTTTAAAACATTTAGAGGAATTAATGATTGATACTCCTTATGACCGTATACTTTTTGGTTACGGGTTGTTAGAAGCATTTTGCAACCTTTGCTCAATGGAACACCTATGTTTTCCTCGAAATTGGTTTCTTCCCAAACATCATCCAGGATTATAAGGTTATTATTAGACTTTGACAATCTTGAAGACAATCTCTTAGCTCTTCCCTCTTCAGTTTTCTCCGTAAGTTCCAAATTTAGGAATTCAGCCAGTTGATCTTGAATATCTATGAGGTTTGGAGTTTGGGATACAGTAACCATCACAACCTCCTTAAAGATGCTCTCTTCAGTGACCTTTTTACTCACTGCTTTTGCTAAAGATGTTTTACCCACACCGCCCATCCCACACAATATAACCATATGGGTGCCATCATTTTTAAGTGCCTCCATAATCTTATCAAAAGCATCCTTCGTAGACCGGCAAAATTCAAAATCTTTAGGTGCTGAAGGTTCACCTGATAGAAGAGCACGAGACCCCACGCCTTCAAATCGGCCTCTATTTATAATTTCCTTCAACCGAATGTGTGTCTTTGTTGCTTTCCCCTGCCCAACTGATGTCGAGAGCCCCAATTAGGACACCACCCATTAAAACAATTCTTCAACTGATTGACTGCTATTTCTTTTTTCAACATCTCAACCTCTTCCAAGATTTTGCTTGTATCATTTAGCCAGTCTAGTACAGTTTTAAAAATTTCTTCATCTTTTTTTGTGGCTGCTTCAACACGTTTCTGATATATCTTGTGGGCTTGTGTGGAAACTGAAAGCATTCACCATTGGTCATTGAATATTATGAATTTTTATTGCATGAAGAGTCGCTCCAATATTGCTTCTGCTTTTACAAAAGATGAAGTTTGTTTGAGTTCAAATATATTGATAAGACTTTTAAAAACATAAGTGATTTTATGAATAATCTGCAGGGGATAGTGAACCTTTCTGATTTTAGATATATGAATATGCTACTTGAAAAGGAATTGGTTTTGCATCTCACTAGTTGCTAAATGTTTTCTCCTTTCGTTAATAATAATAAATTTTGCAGCAAAAAGTTATCAATAGACTGAAATTGAGCATTCTTAATATTACGTCTGCATGATAAAGTTTGTGTACACCAAAATGAACAGTTTGAGGCTCTTTTAGCTCATTCTCTGTCTTGTGCACCAAAAATTCAGATGTGAAACATCAATCTAGTTACATCCATAATGATTTTGATGTTTGCATTAACATTTTATATCCTCTTAACACTATTACACAGTTATAAATTTTCATACCACTGTGTTCCTTAAGACTGCAGTCTGACATTTTTTACAACTAATGAAGCTCTTATGTCAAAAACGGCTGGATCAATTGTCGAAGCTGCATTGAAAAGGGATCCTCATGAGCTCGAGTTCATACAATCTGTGCAAGAAGCTGTTCATGCTTTAGAAAGAGTGATTGCAAAAAATTCCCAGTGAGTTCCGTTGAGATGAGGTGTATCATGTTGTAATATCTTATTCCAAAGAAAGGAGTCTATAGTTGAGCATATAACCGATCTCTTTATTTTCCATAATTGATTTTCAGTTACGTCAACATCATGGACCGGTTGTTAGAGCCAGAGCGTATGATTGTTTTCCGAGTTCCATGGGTGGATGACAGGGGTGAGACTCATGTTAGTCGAGGCTTTCGGGTACAATTTAACCAGGCATTGGGTCCATGCAGGGGTGGTATCCGCTTTCATCCTTTAATGAACTTAAGCATTGCCAAATTTCTTGGTTTTGAGCAGGTACTATCTTAAGTCTGGTGTTAATGTTCCTTGACTCCTTGATAGTTCAGTGTCCCTACTTTATGCCTTAACTTAATAGTTCTTTATCTTTATAATTTTCGGTCGACTTGCAATGTCAGTTGAAGTGATTTATAAAAGCTCTCTTTTTATATAACAGGCCACTTTCTGAATTAGTGCTGCCTGAAAATGAATAGATAAATAATTAGATGATCATAAAAATAATTTCATAGATGTTAGCAAACAAAAAATAGCTTTCATAGTATTGCAAAAAACTAATATTGACGCAGAGATGAGTTTTGGGGAAAAATACTCACACACTTTATTGAATGCACTGTTTTCCTTTATATACAAAATTAGTCAACTAAGCTAGTCTAAGCTAGAGTGCAGTAGCCAAACTGATTAACTAATAAAATAAAGTAATTGCAATATTACAACTTGATTTGACTATTATACCCCTATTCCTCTAATACCCCCCCTCAAGTTGGAGGGTGGTAAAGATCAAGCACACCCAACTTGTGTAGCATGTGATAATGAAGACTCTTGCCAAGAGCTTTGGTAAGGATGTCAGCCGGCTATTCTGATGAAGAAATATAAGCAGTGCTAATCAGTCCATTCTTGAGTTGCTCCCGGACTATATGACAATCAATGTCAATGTGTTTAGTCCTCTCATGGAACATCGGATTGGAAGCAATGTGATTAGCTGCTTGGTTGTCACAATGAAGAGTAACAGGGAGTATATTGGAAAAACCAAGTTCTTTTAATAGTTGAACTATCCAAATTACTTCACATACCGTGGATGCCATAGCCCTATATTCTGCCTCAGAAGAAGACTTGGAAATAGTGGCTTGACGTTTAGATTTCCAGGAGATCGGTGAAGAACCAAGAAATATACAAAATCCAAGGATGACTTCCTTGTCATCAAACAAGAACCCCAATCAGAGTCAGTGTAGGCTGTTAAAGACAAAGCATTCACAGAAGGGAAAAAAAGTCCCAACCCTGGAGCAGATTTCACATATTTCACCACCTTAAGGATTGCTGTCATGTGAGATTCTTTAGGTTGATGCATAAACTGGCTTAGGATACCAATTGAGTAGCTAAGATCAGGCCTAGTCATGCACAAGTACAAGAGTTTCCCAACCAATCTTTGATAAACAGCAGGATCAGTTAACAAAGGATCATTACCAACACTATCAGTGGAAAATTGATTATCATATCTCTTTGAAGTGAACTTTAAATTGGGTTCCATGGGAATAACAGATGGTTTGGGAGCCGGACAAACCTGATTCAAAGAATAAGCTCTAGTGCATACTTTCTCCGACATAGGCTAATTCCCTTAGAAGATCTAGCCACTTCAAATCCTAAAAAATACCTCAACATGCCTAAATCTTTCAGCTTAAATCTGGAGTGTAACAATTGCTTTGTTTGAGTGATCATATCATGGTTATTCCCAGTTATCACAATATCATCTACATACACTAATAACATGACAATGTGTGATTGTTGCCTCTTAAAGAATAGAGAATAATCTGATTTGGACTGTTGGAATCCACCATCCAAAAGAGTGTGGTTAACTTGTAATTCCAAGCTCTGAAGCTTGTTTCAACCCATAAAGAGATTTATGAAGCCTACACACAAGATCCTTCCCCTTTGCTTCGGAAATCCTTGAGGCAATGTCATATAAATCTCCTCTTGCAAATCCCCTTGCAAGAAAGCATTATCGACATCAAGCTGATAAAGCGGCCAATTATGCATTGAAGCTAAGGCCAAAACTGTCCTAACATTGACCATTTTCACAACTGGAGAAAAGGTCTCCTCATAATCAATCCCGACTTGTTGTGTGTACCCTTTGGCAACCAAACGAGCCTTATATCTTCCAAAGTACCATCAGCCTTATACTTAAGTTTATACACCCATTTACAACCAATGGGAACCTTGCCGAGGCAAAGGTATTAAAGACCAGTATGGTTGTGCTCTAAGGCTTGGATTTCTTTCTTCATAGCATCTATCCAATTCCCGATCCTTAGAAGCTTGAAGAAAAGCGGTGGGTTCAACCAAAGATAGATTGGACAAAAAAGCTTTGTATGAATAGGAGACATTATCATAGGAGACAAAATTGGTGATAGGATACTTGGAAAAAATTGGTGTAGGATTATGTTTAAGTGTAGGACAAATAAAGTCTTGTGTCCATATGGGAGGTTGTGTGTGTCATTGGATTTTCAAGGATAGGAGGTGAAGCAAGAGAAATTTCAGGTGAAGAGGAAGAACCCTGAGGGGGTTGAATCAAGGGAAGAAAATGGAATAATAGGAGCAGTAGAATGCGGGCTGGACAAGAGGTGAATAAGGTTACGTAGAAGGTGAATGTGTTGAGTCTAAATCAAGAAAATCTGAATTAATGGGAAAAGGAACTGGGATGGCTTAGACAAGGCAAAAGGAAAAATGTTTTCATAGAAAACAAAGATCCCCTGTTACAAAGACAGAATGTGAAGATAAGTTGTAAAGAATATATCCTTTTTGTGTGAGAGAATAACCCAAGAAAACTGATGGAATAGCTCTAGGATGCAACTTGTCTTTTGAAGGAAGAAATGTAGCATAGGCTAAAGATCCAAAAACCTTTAAATGATCCAAGGAAGGAGGTTTATCAAAGAATGTTTCAAAAGGAGAAAGACCTTTAAGAACAAGCGTGGGAAGTCTATTGATTATATACACAGTTTGCACACAATAGCCCCAAAAATGAGTAGGTATATTAGACTGAATTTTTTAAAGCTCTAGCAACTTCTAATATGTGCCTGTGTTTCCTCTCAACAATACCATTTTGTTGAGGGGAATAAGCACAGGAGCTTTGATGAATAATTCCCTGGCTACTCAATAGACCATGACAATCTTTGTTGAAGAACTCTAAACCATTATCAGCCCTAATGCATTTGGGAATCAAGTGATACTGTGTATGGACCATTTTAAGGAAGTGTTTTATGGTAGAAAAAGTTTCAGACTTGAATTGCATGAGAAACAACCAAGTCACCCTAGAGTGGTCATCAACTATGGTAAGGAAATATCGGGCATTACCATGAGTGGGAGTTTTGTATGGGCCCCAGACATCCATATGCAACAAATCAAAGTTATGCTGTGTGTGGGATATACTGTGTGGAAACGGTATCCTGGTCTGTTTGGCCAAAGGGCAAATAGGACAATGCAAGGCAGGATGTTTAGTTTGCACATTAGAATTAGACAATTTAGGATGAATGAGAGGCAAAGTTGCATAAGAGACATGCCCTAACCTTTGATGCCATAGTGTAAAATAGTGAGAGACAGAATTTGACACAAACGAAATAGGTATTTTATTCATATGTGAGCTAAAAGATACAACTTGTGATAAATGCGTATTACTACAAACAGACTTATTGATTTGTCCTAAGGCTGATACAACAGATGAAATTTTGAACTTTGGATCATAAAAGTAAAGACCTTGACTATGCTTACCAATCCCCTTCAATTTGCCATTGCAAAGATCCTGAATGAGGCAAAAATCAGGATAGAAAGTGACAAAACAATTGTTAGAAGCAGTAAGTTTCGAAACTGAAAGTAAATTGTGATGAAAATCTGGGACATGTAAAACGTTTGACAAGTGTATGTTACTGTCCAGCATAACAGATCCTACATTCCTAACATAGGTTTTTGTTCCATTTGGTAAACTAACAAGGTATCTAGAGGATGGTTCAACTGCATAAGGAAACTTCAAAATAGACTGATTAAAAGTCATGTGATCAGTCGCTCCAGTGTCAATGATCCAATTATCATTATCAAAATAAGAGAACAAGGCAACAGGATTACCTGCAAGATTAGCAGCAGGAGGAGAAACATTTTCTTTGCCTAGTAGCTGGAGTAGTTGATTATACTGGTCTGTAGTCGAACTGGACCAATGACTGACCCAGAGTTTCCAGAATTGACAACATCCGCTGATTCCAAAGACTGAACTTGATTAGCAGAAGCTTTTGACTTAGAATTCTTCCCCTTTGTGAACTGGAAATCAGGTGGATACCCATTCAACTTGTAGCAATTCTCCCGTTTATGTCCAGGAATATGACAAAACTCACACTCAATGTACAGTTTTTTTCCCTTATATTTTTGCCCCTGACTCTGATTCTTGCCACTTCCAGTATGATTGGCATAAAGTGCAGTAGTCACTTCTGAATTCAGAGTCATTCCAGCCAAAACTTTCTGGCTCTCGTCTTGATTTACTACTGAGTAAGCCTGTTTAACACTCGGTAAGGGATTCATAAGCAAGATTTGACTTCGAACCATGGAGTAAGATTCATTCAATCCCATTAGGAATTGCAACAACTTCTGTTGGTTCAAGTGTTCTAGATAAGCTTTAGCCGAAACACTATCAGGTACAGGAAGACTAACCAAAGAGTCAAGCTCATCCCACAACGATTTGAGCTTATTGTAGTAGATAGCCACAGTATTGGCTCCTTGTGTTAGGTTAACAATTTCTCGATGAAGACCATAAACTCTAGTTCCACTCATTTTGTGATACTGCTCCTTCAAATCCTGCCATACCTGAGCAGCACTTGTCGAGTAAATAATTCCATTAAAGATTTCCTTAGAAACCGAATTGAAGATCCAGGCAAGAACCAATGAATTGCACCTCTCCCACTGTGGAATCAAGCCAGAGTGTATCGATGATTTGGTGCATGTGCCATTAACAAAACCTAATTTGTTCTTGGCACAAAGAGATACCGTCATTGCTCGACTCCAGATATTGTAGTTTTCCATCCCGATGAGCTGCTCAGAAACCAGGACAGAACCTGGTGTATCTGATGGATGTACATAGAGCGGTGAGTTGGAATCAATTGATGGAACCACTACTTCCTCTGTCAGATTTGCCATGACAGCTTCTAGAATCAAGAATTAGGGCTTTGATCAAACTGAAAGAAAAACTGGAAATCGAAACTGAAAAGAATAATTCGAAGAATGTTAAGCCTTATCGCACTCTCTTGAACCACAAAAGAAGATTTAATCGGCTTGATTTATTGATCAAGAAGCGAAGATTTTCGCTGCTCTGATACCATATTGCAAAAAACTAATATTGACGCAGAGATGAGTTTTGGGGAAAAATACTTTTTATAATATCGTTGAAAATTTTTCAAGTGCTTCAACTGCTATACAGTATCATAGTTTCTTCTTATTACAGACATTAAAGAATGCTTTATCACCATACAAACTTGGAGGGGCAGCAGGCGGAAGTGATTTTGATCCTAAAGGAAAAAGTGATAATGAGGTAAGATCTTTGTTCTATATTAAGATGGCATTTCAGTAAGAACCTTCTTAGAAATTCTGAAAGTTTCTCTTACAGTTCTTTGTGAAACCCACGCTGGCAGATCATGCGCTTTTGCCAAAGTTTCATGAATGAGATCTATAGATATCTGGGTCCCGACAAGGTAACTTAAGAAGATCTCCTTTTCATCTTTATTCTGTTTTGAAGTCTCTGGGTTGTATGACCCACTTATCCATGCCTGATTTACTGTTTTGTGTAATTTTAGGATCTTCCATCAGAAGAGATGGGTGTTGGCACCCGCGAGATGGGGTATCTCTTTGGGCAATATAGACGTCTTGCTGGTCATTTTCAGGTACTTAAGAACACTTGAAAGGGGCTGTTTGACATGTTGAATTTATCTTGTATTTTTCTTCTTATATTCTCATCATTCTCTGTTATTTTTCATTATTATTATTTTTTGGAATAATTTCTTTAGTTATGAGTGGTTGTTTGCATTGTTTTCAGTCTATGAACGCTTTCATAAGATTAAGACTTCACTTTTTGCTTCATATGTATGCTTTATGCAGGGAAGTTTTACAGGGCCAAGGATATTTTGGTCTGGTTCTAGCCTTCGAACTGAAGCTACTGGCTATGGGCTGGTAATTAATATTTTATTTCAACTCTTTGATTCCATTTTGGTGTGGGTGGGTGTATAGGAACTACAGTGAAGAAATGTGAAATGCACACATTTGTTTTCTGACTCTGCCATCATGGGCAAATGATATTTTATTCTTTTTTTATTTTTTTATCCCTTGTTTTAAACATCTGGCAATTTATCAAGGCCCATTCTTTTGTAGGTTTTCTTTGCCCAGCTTATTCTTGCAGATATGAATAAGGAGCTCAAGGGATTGAGGTTCCTCACTCAACTTCCTATTATTACATTTTATGCTTACTAATTGATAACTTATGACCTTAATGTAGACATATTTTACTGTATTGACCATAAGACTGCAATTCAATTTTTACTTGATGGTTTGTTGACGTGCATTTAAGATTTAATGTTTCTAATTCATAGAATCTATACATTGTTGTACTGTTACCTTTCTGGGCATCTCTTGTTCATCGTTTTGGTTACATCTATCTATTGCTTGATCAATTGATAAGTACTTAGAATATTACTTATTGCTGAAAGTTGTATTTTAAGTTTGTTGATGTTAATATAGTCTCTATGAATCTTTCATCCAGATGTGCTGTAAGTGGTTCTGGAAAGATTGCAATGCATGTTCTAGAAAAGCTTATTGCCTATGGTGCTGTCCCCATTACAGTGTCAGGTACTTTTCTGTTCTTGGTGAACATTGTAGAAGTTAGAACTTTAATGTAAGATTAGTGTCGAAACTAGATTAACATACGTTTATAAATTTTCCTTTTCATCTTTTACTCCAAAATTTCTGATAGCAGTCTAGACCTTTATCCTGAGAGCATGTTCGCTGCTTCTCTGCAATACATGCAAAGTTTCTTGTTATGATATAAATAACACCAGACTAGTTAAGCTGAGGGTATTTATTAATAGATGCGCATAAACTACCAAGCAAACAATTAAAACTCTTTCGGCATATTTTTTTAGATAATAATCTTAGGCTGTAAAAGTTTGTTGACACAGTGTTGATTATCAGATCTTTTTCAGTGAATAGGCACTGGTATAGTTACTTCTGATAAGTCATTTGCCCTCGTCTTGTGCAGATTCAAAAGGATATTTGGTGGATGAGGATGGATTTGATTACATGAAAATAACATTTTTGAGGGATATCAAAGCTCAGCAGAGAAGTTTGAGGTGAGTTTTTGTTTTTTTTTTCCTCAGTTCATGTTGCATCTTCTATTATCGAATTGTCAATTTTGATACTCTTGGATTGATGTTATCTACATGTTGCATCTGCAGAGACTACTCAAAGACTTATGCTCGGTCTAAGTACTATGATGAAGCAAAACCATGGAGTGAAAGGTGTGATGTTGCATTTCCTTGTGCTTCCCAGAATGAAATAGATCAGTCTGATGCCATTAATTTGGTTAATTCAGGTTGTCGTATACTTGTAGAAGGTAGTAATTCACTATATGAGATGCAATGGCTTTTAGTATCTATTCCTGATTTGATAAGAAAAAAATGAGTATATTCATTTGAACTGACATTATTATATATTATTATGTGCTGCCTAGGTTCGAATATGCCATGTATCCCTGAGGCGGTTGATGTTCTGAGAAAAGCTAATGTTCTTATTGCTCCTGCCATGGCTGCTGGTGCTGGAGGGGTGTGTTCTTTACTTCTACAAGGCATATGAATCTTTATGTACCTTTTGGAGTATCTATGCTACCATGGAATCGATGGCCAGTGATTTGTGACATGATAGGGTTCTTTTGGACATGCTTAGTTGTCACCAAATAGAGGCTCTGCACCACAGTTTCATTGATTGTTAGGATGCCATGCTCAAGAACACATTTTTGTTTTAGAATGCAGCTAACTATAGATGTGAATGAAAGTAGATACATTCCAAAACCATTAATTAGTAAGGCTAACTATGGATGAATCTATGCAGAATCATTCCAAATTATTAGTAAATGCTCTGAATTATTGGAAATGCTATTACGTAGCCATATAAGAATAGGCTACTCATCAACCCACTGACTTAATAACTTTATTTAAGTGGATTGAGTATGTTATTGAACTCTTGTTTCCATATATTTTTGAGTTGAAGGTGGGGCATATGAGCCATGGCTGCTTGACTGCGTTACATTCGTCCATTTCAATTTTGGTTTTGATCAAATTTTTTCACTAGTTTTTTTCTTATATGTATTTATTTTTTAAATTGTTGACCAACTTGGCTACAGGTTGTTGCTGGTGAACTCGAATTAAATCATGAGTGCAATTTGATGCATTGGTCACCTGAGGACTTGAATCTAAATTACAGGTAGGACTATGTATTTCATTTCAATTCTTGTCGACTTGTGTCTTCAAAAATGCAAATAGATTAAAGCACATGCAGAAAATACCAACTCCATTTCTCAATATTCCCGGCCTTTTAATCACATTGATGAAATATTAGATTACATTTTTCTGAATGGAATCCAGAGAATTCACTATAGTGAAAGTGACTAAAGAACCAACTGCTACTTGATGACCACCCCTTCTGCGAGTCCTGTGAAAGTTGACTTTTAGAACTGTTAAAATGACTTAAATTATCTAAGTTTCAAAGTAGCTCTTGACATAAAGTTGATAAGGAAATAATGCATACAGTTAAGCTCCTTTAGGATATTTCATATCGTGCTGTAGTATTAACCATAATTAAGTTCACAAGTCTAAACAGAAATCATTATATTTGATGGGGACTCTTCATATTCTTACAGGAAGCAATGAAACAGACATACCAGAGAGCCCTCAAAGCTGCAACTGATTTTGGCTATCAGAAGGAGAGTCCAGAGTGAGTGCTGGGGCAGAGATTTACTCTGCTATGGCGTTCTTTAACTATAATGTTTTCTGTGAACTAAACCCCAAAAGTCCTTCAAGCTTATACTGAGCAGATATTATATTGTATCATCGCGACAATATGTGGTTCTTTGAGATGTCTGGCATTCTTATTTTCCTCTCTTGTTTGCCAGGGCTTTGGTACATGGAGCAGTCATCTCAGCTTTTCTGACTATCGCACAAGCTATGACCGACCAAGGGTGCGTATAGAACACAAGAACGATGTACAGTTCTTTGTATGCTCCCCTAATTCGATTTCTATTGATCAACATCTATCACCAAGCTTCGACATTTGCATGCGGCGGCAGGGAAGTTCTATGATCAAAATACTTTGTAACATATATGTAATGTAATTGTTTCTTCCAAAAAAATGTGGAGATTTGATCATCATACACATGATTTATTTAAAACAATGTCTAGTTAGTAGTAGAATAGGAAGTGTCTTTAGATTTGTTTCCAGAAATATTTTTGTTTGTTAGTCTGTAAGAGCTCTCTCTCAATTTTTTATTGCAACACTGTAAAATACCTGTTTAGTGACATTGGCAATAAAATTCAACTATCCATTGTATGGCTGTGTTAGGGAAACTGAAGATTGTTCATTATTTATGATCAACGATTGATAGAAATATGAGGTAATTATTCTCCTTCAACTTGACAGATTGTGAAATTTACCGGTAGAGGGCATATCTGACTTTTTCATCACTAATCATTCAACTCTAATTTCAGGTAATAAACATAATAAACAGCAAATTCTAAGGTACAAAGTAATATTATTCAATTCATACAATAAGTGCCTTCAACTGAGAAACATGTCAAATGACAGTTTTCCCCTTGTTATACTATACACGCAAAAACCTTGAGACATCACATAAAGCAATCTTCACTTTCAAAAATGCATCGATGCCAACATGCATTATCTCCTTATATGAAAACTCAAACTGAAAAACAAGTAAATGGTAACCTGAAACATTTGTTATAAGCATTGAGAAGACATTATTGAGTGAAAAGGAAAGAGCAAAAAAGAAAGTCTAAAAATGAAGATAAAAAGAAAAAAAAAAAAAAAGAAATTTAGTGACTAGCATGAGGTTTCTAATTTCTGGTGCTTCAAACATAATATCAGTAACCAAGTGATGATAAATTCTTGGGATTGCATTAGTTAATCAAATATAAAGAAAACATTGTTAGAAGTTGAATTTGTTCCATATTGCCCCAATAGTAGACTGTTATGGTGTATATAAGTGATTGGACTCCCTCCTCTTTTGAGCAAGTTTTTGGGAGTAAGTTCTACCCAAGTCCACTTTATCATGATTTCAAAATCATGTTTATTTTTCTCCCTTCTTTGGTTGGGGCGATGATGAGTTCGGACCCCGGTCTTGCACACCGAGCATAAGGGAGGGTGTTAGAAGTTGAATTTGTCCCACATCGTCCCAATAGTGGATTGTTATAGTGTATATAAATGATTGGACTCCCTCCTCCCTTGAGCTAACTTTTGGGAGTGAGTTTTACCGAAGCTCACTTTATCAAACATAATATTAAATTTTTCATTGTACAACATCAAGAAAGTCTTATTTATTTCTTACAGCAAGTGCAATGCACATCTATCAGAAGCTCTGATTACTAATCAGTATAAAAATAAATAACTGAAAAAGGAAAGAAGGAAAAACATGAAAACCTGATCTTGTCAGGAACAAAAATTACATACAAAACTATAGGTACAAGGGATTACTCAATCATTCAAGCCATTCAGTTATTAAAATGTGAAAGGAGAATGACACCACTTTAAAATATGAGGGCAAAGCACAAAGATTATTTTTTTACTGGAAGAGGTTGGATAATTCCTCACCTCTGCTTGATTGTTCTTCATTATATAGACCCTCCTTGTATGCTTTATCTTTTCCAAACAGAAAAAAAGTATTCCTAACATTAAGTACATCATCTAAAATTAAAGCATGTTCTTAACTGATAGATAAACAAATCAGGTTGAATAATTTTTTTGTGTGTGTTTCTGTTGAGAAATTCAAATAAAGGGAACGAACATTTTTCCTTTGGCAATTACTAGATCTTATCAAATGTTAGGGAGACGGTATAGGGGCAAAATGATCTTATCAGGACCTTGTTTAAGAAGAAAAGAATATAGCATTTTAGATTGTTTGAAAACAACAACATGCCTTTACTAACATCAAAGCAACAAGAAAGATTCTTTGCGTCCTATATATATAAAGTGAAAGGAATAATTTTTTTTACAATTTCTAAACTAATAACCATTTTAGATTGTTTGAAGAGATCAATATATGCTTTGACAAATGGTGGGTCTATCATACATTATTATTCCACATAAATCATTCACTTTATAATAACAGAGAGAGAGAGAACAAGGAGAATTTAATAAATTAAAATGATACTAACACTCTATAATTTAACTACCATGAAAGCAAAGAATGTGCTACCATTGTTGGATATGAAGAAAGAAAAGAATATGAGAATAGCTTTTGCTTGGAGAAAAGCTTGGTACCTTAACTAGCATCAAAGCAACATGCTGCTTAGGGTCATCTGGTGAAAGATTTGTGGTCTTTTCTGGGCTATAAATAACAAACGAAAGGCTAGAAATTCCACAACACAACCAAACACAAAATATTTCAATATCATAAAGCAATTACCATCTTTTGACTATGGCTGAATCACTTGTCTCCACCATCCTGGGTCAATTGGCTTCACTAGCCGCTGAAGAGATGAAACTTCTTGCTTCTGCTGACAAAGCAGTGGGAAAGCTCACCAGCAATTTCCAGGCCATTCAAGCTGTGATTGAAGACGCAGAGTACAAAGAAGTGAAGGAGAGGGGTGTACGAATTTGGTTGGATCAGCTCAGAGACGTCTCATATGACATCGAGGACGTGTTGGATGAGTGGATCACGGCGAGCAAAAAATCACAAATGAAGGAAGCTGAAAATGCTTCCAAGCTTTGGAAAAAGGTATGTTCTTGCATCTCCTCTGAATGCTTTTGTTGCAGGAAAGTTTTCCTACGTCATGAAATTGCTATCAAGATAAAAGATCTAAATGAAAGACTTGGTGATATTGCCAAGGAAAAGGATAATTTCAATTTTAGCTTGACTAGGGGCACTACACAACCAGAGCACGAAATGACTGCCTCTTTTATTGATGTACTAGATGTCTATGGCAGAGATAATGATAGGAATACATTAACAAACTTGTTAGTAGCGGAGAGTAGCCAAGGATCAACCATCTCTACCATTTCTATAGTAGGGATGGGAGGGATTGGAAAAACAACTCTGGCTCAATTAGTTTTTAATGATGATAAAGTCAACACCCATTTTGATAATAAAATTTGGGTGTGTGTCTCTGATCCTTTCAGTGAGATTACGATCGCTAAAGCAATTCTTGAATCTCTTTTAGGTGGGAAAAAAGATGCAGATCAATTAGAAACTGTGTTAAAAGACATATGTCAATCTATTAAGGACAAGAAAATTCTTCTTGTTTTAGATGATGTGTGGCTTGACGATTTTAGGAAATGGGAAAAAGTTAAGAGTGCTCTTGGGTCTGCTTCTCAAGTGAGTAAAATTTTGGTGACCACATGTAAAGAGAGTACCGCAAAAATAATGAGAAGCACCAATATTATCCCAATAGGAAAATTAGGTGATGAGGAATCATGGTTGTTATTTACAAAAGTTGCATTTTTTGAAAAAACAAAGGAAGAGTTTGAAAATTTAAAAGAGATTGGTCGAAAGATTGTAGGAAAGTGTGATGGCTTGCCTCTTGCTATAAAGACTTTAGGAAGTCTCTTGAGTTTAAAAACACAGGTTGAGCAATGGCAAAGTGTCTTAGATAGTGATTTATGGAAATTAGAAGAGATAGAAAAAGCACTCTTCCCCCCTATCCTCTTGAGCTATTATGATTTGTCTTCTAAACTAAGAAAATGTTTTTCTTATTGTGCCATATTTCCTAAAGACTATGTGATAGAGAAAGATATATTGATTAAGTTATGGATGGCTCAAGGTTTTCTTAAGGTAGAAGGAAACAAGGAAATGGAATTAGTTGGTGAAGAATATTTTGAAAATTTAGTAATGCGTTCTTTGTTTCAAGATTTTGAAAAAAGTGAATATGATGGTAGTATTTTAAGATGCAAGATGCATGATATCGTGCATGACTTTGTTCAATTTGTTTCAAAGAATGAATGTCTTGCAATAGAAGTTGAGAGTGATTCAATTCCTCAATTAGAGATTTCTTATAAAAGTGTTCGACATTTATATGTAAGAGGAAGTAGTTCAATTCCTTACTCTAATCTTAATCTTAAAAAATTACGTAGCTTTGTAGTTGAAAGAGGAGGCTTACCTAGATATGTTGATCAATTAACATGTCTAAGGACATTAAGTGCTTATGAAATTCCAAAAGGAATAAAATATTTAGTGCATTTGAGGTACCTTAAGTTGAAGCGTAATTATTATATAAAAAAATTGCCTGAGGTATTGTGTTACTTGTATAATCTACAAACCTTGGATGTCACTAATTGTTATTATCTTAGAAAGCTACCCCAAGGGATAGGAAAGTTAGTTAATTTGAGGCATCTATTAATTGGTGGGACAGAGAAATTAAGGTACATTCTAAAAGGAGTAGAGAGATTGAGTTGTCTAAAGACATTAAATAAATTTGTTATTAATGGTGATTATGATTATAGTAACAAAGCATGCACTAGTCTTGATTCTTTGAAGAACTTGAAACTGGGCCCATCTTTAGAGTTAGAGTTGGTAAATGTGAGGGATAGTAATGCACTTAAACTTGCAGATTTTCAGTTGACTTTATCATTTTTTATTCTGTACATTAAGTATATTGAGGGAAGCAGAAATGAGGAGAATGTAATGATTATTGAAGCATTACAACCACCTCCAAATTTAGAGAAATTACAGATAAGATGGTTTCCAGGCAAATCCATGTCTTTTGATTGGATGGTATCATTAATCAAGTTGAAGGAGTTAGGGCTTTCTTGTTGCTCCAAGTGTGAGCATTTACCTCCTTTGGGAAAACTATCATCTCTTGAATCACTAAAGATAAATGACATGTTTAGTATAAAAAGAGTGGGTAATGAATTTTTGGGAATAGAAAATGATGCCACATCATCAATTGTTGCCTTTCCCAAATTGAAATTCCTCCATTTCAGAAGTCTTCATGAATGGGAAGAGTGGAATCATGAGATTACAAATAGTAGAGACAAAGATATTATAATCATGCCATGTCTTCATTCTTTGTCAATTAGATCCTGTGGTAAATTAACGGCACTGCCAGAACAAATTCTTCAAACACCAACACTGCAGCAATTAGAGATTGTTTCTTGCCCTTTTCTGGAAGAACGTTACAAGGAGACAGGAGATGATAGGAGCAAGATCTCTCAAATTCCAAAAGTCTCTATCATTCATTATGAGATTGTTGGAATGTGAGAGATGCAATTGCTATTCACCCATTGG
>CM047750.1:1024813-1173498 GCA_026225825.1 Pistacia integerrima
CTAAGTAGAATAAAATTGCTTCCAAGTAATATGTTTAATATTCATTATGGTGTGGTAATGTTTTTATCAATCAATGAGAGATTTATGATAAAATCACATATTTCTTATTTACAACTCATGTTGTTTGTTTCTTTTATTACAAGTTCAATTTTATTAATATTTTTAATAGAATTTATTATTTTAAGTTTACTTGAACGGAGAACGGACCGTAAAACACATGTAATTAAAATTAATCTTCTTTATTCATGATAATAATTACTAATCACCAACAAACCAAAGGTGGTAATTAGTTTATTAGAAAATTGGTACAACTCATGAGATTCGTTTATTTTATGGTGAGTTTAACTTTTATGAACATCTTTAATAGAATTTATTATAGTTTATTTGAATGGTATTGTAAAAAAAAAGGTAATTAAAATTCATGTCATTTATTAATGATAATAATTACTAATCACCAACCAACCAAAGATGGTGATCAATTTATTAGAAAACTCGTATTAATCACTTATTAGTTTATTCAAACCATAGAACATGTAATTAATTTTAAATGACAAATGTTGAAATAACACCATCATTATATTTTACCTCAAAATCAACCTCACTACAATTCGAAAGACAACGGCAAATAGATTCCTCTGCAGAATTTTCACAAGTATTGCAAGTAATTTCTAGTTAATAATTGAAACCTAAACCATTTATCTGTTTGAGATTATCGCAAAAAAGCAAGTCAGCAAAAATCTTTAAAGAGTAGTGTTACGCCTGGGAAAATAAAGGGCTAACGTGGGAAAGTCGCATGAAGTGTGACCTGCTCCCGTCAGAGTAACACGTACACGTCGAGCCTGCCAAATGATATGGAGCTCACACGCGTCCATTTCCCTGTAATAAATCGTGTGAAGTCAGCTTGGGAAGAGAGCAATGAGACATAAAGCCGGATTATATCCTGACAATCACACCAACCCATGGATTTAATGATGATTACACGCTTCAGTTTGATATAAAATGAAGAAGACCCCTTCATTAATGGGATTCGGCCATTTTTACATTGAGAAATTCTCTCTCTCTCCCTTGTAAACACATTTACTTTTCATAACTCCTATGTAAGTCAGTTTGCTTTGCGACCTGACCCACACTAATATCAATACAAATCAGTGGATGTAGGACTTGCTACCTTAGTATCCGAACCACTTTAAAAGTCTTCTTTGCATTAATTTCACTTCGTATATTCATTATCACGTGTATTAATCCACCAATCAGTAATACGCACGTGACAATTAGTTGGTGCCAAAACCGAGCATCAACAAGTAGTATTCCATAATTCTTTGTGAGGGAAATAAAACTAATGGATTGATTGTTGGCAAATATATAATAGTTTATCATGCAGATTTACTTGAGGTTTCATGAAATGAGCATGTTAATGCTAAAATTGAATGAGTTTAGCTTTTGACATAATAATATTCCAAAATATGTATTACCTTATTATTTATAGTATTACAATATCATCCTTTCGTAATTAACTAATTATAATTAATTTCATGCAAGCGTGACAAAACTCTATTAACTCTCCATAGTTTTCTTCAAAAACTCAATTGTTCTGTTGATGTGTAATAGTATTTTGCTAAATAGTTAATTGGTTGTTAATTTACCAACACTTTTTTTTCCTTGTTCTAAAATCAATATAAGCATAAATTCTTTCATGCATATTTTGTGCATATGTTGGGCTAATGTTGTAAAGAATTATACCATTTGACACTATATCATATCTTATATATTATAAATATCTTGTCTTATATATATACATGCACACTATTGGCTTGATACTTTTATAGTCAAAAGTTATGATGTGATAGAAGACTCCGTCATCAACATAAGGTACACTAACATAGAAAAAATAAATGTTAGCATATTAAATTCAACATTCATACTAAAACAAATAAAAACTAATATTTTACCTCAAAATCAACTTCACTACTTCCAAAGACAAAAGACGAATGGACACCCCCTAAGGCAACAAAGTTGCATGGACACCTGTACAAGTTTTTCACAAACATTATAAGTGTTCATGTAATAATTGAAACCATGACATTTTTTGGTTTGATATTATCGCAAAAAACAAGTTAGCAAATATCTTCAAAGAATAAAGCTAATGAATTGATTGATGGAAAATATATAATATCGCTATTTATTGACTTGCTTTTTTGCAATAATCTCAAACCAAAAAATGATCTTGATTTTAATTATTACTTGAAAGTCAGATTGTAGTATTTCATAATTCTTTTAAGACCAATAAAACTACTTGATTGATTGATAGCAAATATATAAGGTATTGGATAAGGGTGTAAATTAACCCAAACGGTATGATAAGTGGAAACTACCAAAAACAGATTTTCACCGATCGGCGCCCATATAAGAAAAAGTTTTTTTTCTTTTAGTAATAAATACGCACTAATATACAAATAGATATATACACGCTCTTTCTCTCTCTCAAAATTGAAAAGAAAAATACTCTACGTAGTTTATTCTTCCAGATTCAATTTTGCTTTAGAGATAAGGAGGAGGTATTTATGCTCTGTAAATTTATTATAATTCGTTTATATACAAAATGTGATTGCAATGGGTGACTATGATCTTGGGATTAGTTTATAATATTTGTTATTCTATGTTTTTTCAACATTGGTATCAGAGCAGTGGTTTATATTGTTTTAAATTCGTACTATTATGTTAGAGCATGTTGGTTGTTGATTAAATGCAGTTTTAAATTTTGAATTTTTGTGTGTAAAAAGTTGTCTTTTTGGTAATGATAATTAGACTATTAGATTCTTTATGAAATTATGAAGAAAATGGTTTTTGAATCATAAAAAATGGAGTTAAAATGACTAAGATATGCCTCTTTAAAGTTTCAGGTTTCAGTACGGATTAATTTCTGGGTTAGGTACCAAGTTACAGACCTAGATAAAGGTTGAAGATGACAAAGATAAAGCCCAACTCTCTAACCACTGGGCTACATGTTTGATTTGTGTTAGCCATATTTACAAACCACATATATTCATCTCCGGGTCAACCCAAAAACCTAAATAAAAATGGGTCAAGTTGACTGTTGATCGACCTCCAAGACATTAAAACGGGTTAGTCAAACCCGATCCATAAGCTCAAACGAGTCAGTCAAACCCAGTCAATACTCGACCCATAAGGTCAAACGGGTTAGTTAAACCTGATCAACGCCTGACCAATAAGGTCAAACAATTTAAATCATGTCAAAATTGACCCGATTAAATGTGGAACCCGAATTACATGTGAGGCGCGTGGCAAGCGCATGGAGTACCCCTGAAGCAGCAACAATGCTAACGTGTAATTGAAACTTACACCATCAACCTGAAGGTCAGAGAAGTGAATTGTATTGGCTTGACACCTTCAACGAGTGTGGCAAAAGTGTTTAATTCCCCATCATAAGCGGTGAATGACATTCCAATTAAATGCATTTTAATTTTATCCCGTCCTTGACAGAAGACATATTAACAAAGAAAAACAAAATGTTTGCATATTAAATTCAATATTTATATTTATACTAATCAAAACTAATATTTTACCTCAAAATCAACCTCATTACGATCCAAAAGACAACGGCGAATGGATTCCTCTGCAGAATTTTCACAAGCATTACAAGTGATTTCTAGTTAATAATTAAAATCATGACCATTTATCTGTTTGAGGTTATCGCAAAAAAGTAAGTCAGCAAATATCTTCAAAGAGTAGTATTCCATAATTCTTTGTGAAGGGAATAAAACTAATGGATTGATTATTGGCAAATATATAATAGTATTAACATTTTGCTAAATAGTTGATTGATTGCTGTTTTTTACTTGTTCTGAAATCAAATCAATATAAACATTAATTCTTTTGTGTATATTTCACGCATATGTCGGGCTAATGTTGTAAAGAATTATACCATCTAGCACTATATGTCTATATCATATATCTTGTCTCATATATATATTTCTTTGTTGAATTAAATCGATGATATGATTTTGATTTTTCAGTTCCTTTCTTTGGAAACATTTTTTTCAGGACGTATATCGTTTCTAGTTAATTATAGAATTTGACTTACTGCTTTAAATACTTCTAAACTTGAAGTAGTGGCACTATATAAGGAAGAAAGTAATCATTAGTAAAGAAAAAAAAAAAAAATATATATATATATATATATATATATATATATATACACACACATACTATAGACTTGATACTTTTATAGCCAAAAGTCATGACTGTGATTGAAGACTCCATCATCGACATAAGGCACACTAACAAAGAAGAAAAAATGTTAGCATATTAAATTCAATATTTATACTTACACAAATAAAACTAATGGGTGCGTTTAGTGTAGTATTTTGGATAAGATTTTGAGGATAGTATTGGATTGTTGGATAGGGGAGTATTACGAGGTAAATTTGAAAAATTTATAAAAAGCCCTTAGGTTTACTAATTTAATTAAAGACTCTACTATATAAAATGACAAAAACACCCCCACCACTCGCAGTCGATTCCGCCACCACCGCCTAACGGTCAGAAAATTTCTTCATTACGGCATAGACCGATCGGATTTGTGCCGTAACGCATCATTATGGCATTTTCCGGCCAGATCCACCACAGATCCGCCTGGAAAGGAAAGGCATCTACTCACTTTGTTATGGCTGCCGATCGGCCGGAAGGAAAGGCCAAAACGACGCGGCCATCTTTGGCCGTGGCCGACGGCCAAAGATGTGGCCGTCATTTTCGGTCAACGACGGCCATTTCTTTGGCCATCGCTGAGGCCAGATCTGGCCTTTTCCGATCAGATCCGTGGTGGATCTGGCGAGAAACGGCCAAATCGGTGTAATTTCGGCCATTTATGGTCGGAATTTAGGTTGTTGTACAGATTCTCGCTATCACCGGTGGTGGTTTCTGGAATCTGACAAGTTGGGTTGATGGGGGGGTTTTTGTTAATTTTAAAAAAAAATTTAGGGGGCATTTAGTGAAATTAATAACCTTATGGGGTCTAAAAGTAATTAAAAAATAGGATAATATTTCTAGAATAGTATGCCAAACATTATTTAGAGAATAGGATTGGGAATATGGATAAAAACAGGGAGCCAAACGCACCCAATATTTTACCTCAAAATCAACTTCACTATTCCAAAGACAAAAAACAAATGAACACCCCTATTGGCGACAAAGGTTGGGGTGGAAAAAAAACCTTAATCCGAACCGAACCGAAACTACACTGATTTTTTGGTTTTTCTCAGGAACCGGTTCGATTTTGATTAGAAAAATGCAAGAATCGGATTTCCCGTTTTGGTTAACAGTTTGGTGTAAAAATAATTTCGGTTAACCAAACCTAGAATAATGAACCGGCTTCCACTTAAAATGCCTAAAACTATTATGTGTCAACCAAATCCCTAATTCTTCATTTATTCATTCTAAGACATTTTGAAATAGCCTTGAGCTGAGCCTTGACTGACTATGTGTTAGAGAAGAGATTGAGTGAGTGATCTAGAGAGGAGATTGAGAATTTGAGGCGGAGTACATCGACGAAGACAAAGTTGTTTGACTGATGGACTGAGAGAGTGAGTGTGTTCGATTTGACTGACGGAGATGGATTTGTTCGAATGTCGACGGAGACAAACTTCTTCTTCTAGCGATGAAGCTATTTCTTCTTCTTCCTACACCAGCAACAGCACGCCTTTCATTTTGATTTCACAACCAATCTCGAACTCTCGGCTTTCTTTATCATTTAGATTTTTGATTCTTCACAAAGTGAGAAATGTAAGTTGTAAATTTGTAACAAATTTTGGATTCTCAGAGCAATTATCAGATGTTTTGTTGTTGTTGATGTTTTATGGGTTGAAGATATACTTGATGTTTTGTGGGTTTGAAGAATGTTTTTTTGAAGTGTTTGTTATATTGGAGATTTGGAGTGTTTGTTTGCAGATGGGAAGTTGTGATGGAGAAGTTTGTTTTTGGGATTGGTAGAGAAGTTGTGGTTGCAAATGGATGGTGATAATGAGGTGAGGAATAAAGTCAAAGAGAAGAGTGAAAAGAGCAGATTAGCTGTGATGAAGGATGGATCTTCATTTTCTGCAATTGGATGCTTGATTGAAGATGTATTAGGAAACAAAGAACCGAAATTGGTTCTTCCTCTTCTGCACATTGAGATTATTTTTTGGTTGGTAGTAAAATGGTTTAAAAAGAAATTAGGCCAAAGTGGAGGGACAATTGAATTGGGCCAAACTAGTATTAGGTCCATTTGAATAAATCGGTTAACCAAATCGATTTTTCGATTCTGTTAAAAACCGGTTCAAGTGAAACACCGGTTCGATTTAGATTCAGTTTTTCACTTGAATTGAAATCTGGTTCAGTTCAAGATTACGGTTAACCGGTCTGGTTAACCGAATTTTTCCACCACCCCTAGACAAAAGCGAATGGACACCTCTACAAGTTTTTCATGGACATTACAAGTGCTCATGTAATAATTGAAACTAGGACATTTTTTGGTTTGATATTATCGCAAAAAAGCAAGTTAGTAAATATCTTCAAAGAGTAGTATTCCATAATTCTTTCCAAGGAGAATAAAGCTAATGGATTGATTGATGGCCAATATATAATATCGCTATTTGCTGATTTGCTTTTTTGCCATAATCTCAAACCAAAAAAATGATCTTGATTTTAATTATTACTTGAAAGTCGATAGCTGTTTTTGCCATAATCTCAAACCAAAAAATGATCTTGATTTTAATTATTACTTGAAAGTTGATTGTAGTATTCCATAATTCTTTTGAGGGGAATAAAGCTAAAGGATTGATTGATGACAAATATATAATGGATTATCTTGTGGATTTACTTGAGGTTTCATGAAATGAGCATGTCAATGCTAAAATTGAACGAGTTTAACTTTTGACTAAATAATATTCCCAAATGTATTACATTATTATTTGTAACATTACAATATCATCCCGAGCCTAACTTTTGATTGAATAATATTCCAAAATGTATTACATTATTATTTGTAACATTACAGTATTATCCTTTCGTAATTATAATTAATCTCGATACTAATTCTTCATAGTTTTCTTCTGAAACTCAATTATTCTGTTTGGTTGGTCGCTAACTTAGTGGTGATAGATATTCTATCTAACCGGTGAAACTTTTTGAAACGTAAGATCTTTAGCATGTTTTGTGAAGACGAAATCTCTAATTTCTAATACACAGATATGCTCATTGTTTTAAAACACGGCTCGGCTCGACTAGTTAGACCGTTTCGACTCAGACTCGGTTGGTTGGACTGAGACCCGATCAGTGAGCCAAACCGAGGGCCATTTCTAGGGTTACAAAAGAACTGAACAGTTTGCGAACAACTCGATGTTCGTTCGATAATATGTTCGATCGAGTTCGAACATGGGTTGTTCGTTCGATTATGTTCGCGAACATTATACGTTCGATTGATCTATCCGTTCGCGAACAATCTGTTTGATTGTTCGTTCGTTTATGTTCGAAAAACATGGTGTGCATTATTATAATTTATATATATATATATATTTTTTTATATTATATTTGGTTTAGTTTGAATGAATTTTTTTTTAATGATAATCAATAATAAAATATTATGATACTTTTGTTTTTCTTATATATATAATATGTTTGGATTTTTTTTTTAAATATCATCAATAATTAAATATATAAGTATATAGCATTTTAATTAAAAAGTAATAAATTATTATGACACATAGCATGACAAATTTAATAACATAATAGATTGTATAATCAAGTAATAAATAATACAATAAATCCAATAATATAATTGCTTCATGTTTTTCCAAATATAATCAATAATTAAATATTATAAGATAACATTTCAATTAATAAATAATAAATATAATATGGTGAATTGATAAACATAACATATTGTATAATCAAGTGATGTATAGCATAACAAATTTAATAATATAATAATTTAGTTAAATATAATATGGTAAATTGATGAACATAACATATTGTATAATTAAGTGATATATAACATGACAAATTTAATAATATAATAGCTTAATTAAATATAATATGACAAATTTATGAACATAACATATTGTATAATCAAGTGATATATAACATGATAAATTTAATAACATAATAGCTTAATTAAACCTAAATTAATCACACATTTGTATTGATCATATATTACAATAAACCCTCGTACCACTATGAATTTATAGGTGTTGATACAAAATATATATGTAGACAGTTATTCGAACGAGTTGGTGTATGTTTTTTATTCGAACAGGCATTCGAACGAGTTATTTGAACAGGTATTTATGAGTTAGTCGAACGAACACGAACTAGTCTTTTGTTAATCGAACGAACACGAACATTCATCCTGTGTTCGTTCGAGTTCGAACACGAAATCGAACAATTGAACATACTTATCGAACGAGTTTCAAATGGAGTTGTTTATTCGTGTTCGGTTCGATTGCAGGCCTAGCCATTTCACCCAGATTCACCCGAGGTTGGACTAGGAGTATGGTAGCAACCCGCTAGTCCAACCAATTTTTGGGAAAAATCGAGTGAATCAAAGAAAACGGCTACTTTCGCCTGGTGTTCGACGGGAAAACATGATTCAGGGTTAGGGTGTTTTGAAGGATGGATCGCGGTGAGTTGAGAGGTGGTGTTTGATTAAGTTTTAGTTCCAAAATCGCTAGAATTTGGCCAAGCAACGACGAAACCCTGGCTTTTGATTGCCGACGATTGGTGGGTGGAATGACTTGGAAACTCTAGGGGTTTTGTAGGGAAGTAGCCAGTGAGTTTAAGAGTGGTGGTAGTTGGAGTTGTCATTACTCAAAACGGTTGAAATCTGACAAAGGACAACCAATTGATGCAGTTTCTATGGCCGACGATCAACAAGTGATAAAATGGGATAAAGGATATGGTTTTAAAGAGGGGAGGGTGGGGTTCTAATAGTGGTGACAACAGGAATAATTTTGGGTGAAAAAGCAACCAAAAAAGGGGGAAAGAAGGCTAACGTTGATGCGTGCTAACATGCACCTAAAACATCAACAATGCTAACATGCACCAAAAATTAAAAATTTTGAATTTTTTTATGTTGACATCACCGTGGGTCCGTGTCAACCCGAGACAGGACCCAACCACTTTTCCATGTTTAGCCCCGATTGGTTTTTAAAACATTGGATATGCTCGTCAGTTGCATCAATTATTAAATTTATTTTCCTTTAATAAATTTTATACAATCATATTACTTGAAGTTCAATCAATGGAAGAAGCACCCAAACTATGTAAGTTTAAACAGAGATATATAACACAACTTTAAAAATAGTATAGTACAACACAATTGCGTAAAATTCTATCGACCAATCACAATTTAATCCTCAAACTGGAAATGTTTCTGTATGATTTAAAAACAAAAGGATAATCCAGATTGAATTGCACGGCTAAATCAGGACTACATCTCCACAACTCGAGCCTTGTACATGCAAATGTATGCCATATGCCAATCACCTGAAACCAGGAGAGACATAAATATTCATTAAAACAAGAATGACAGAATTGATTGAGGTGGTCACAAAACGAAGTGACAACAGAATATGTATCTATTTGTCTATCCGCGCTTGCAGGGCAAAAATGAGCGAGAATTTTTCTATAATGCTAGTTTATTTAACTGAGCCAGAGCTTACCTCCTCCAGACAGTTTAGTAATGTCTTCTTCTCGCTGTGGAATAGGATTGTCATCGTCATATTCAATCCATTTCCCTGTGAACGATAACAGTCGGTTCAAAAATAAGTTTTTAACTAATAGATGGAGAAGTATTAAATATATTGTTTCATGGAACTCACCGCTTTCTTGCTTTACCCAAGCAACATAATGTCCTGAATCGGCACTCCTACCCTTATGGGTTAGCACAGCAACCAAGTCATAAACCCCAGTTAATTGTGGTTCCTTGCCAGTGTCAGAGGCAACACCTGAGGCACAAAATAAGCTAATATCAAACAGTGACAAAAAAAGTGTTCTACACTGCTAGGTCAGGACTCAGGAATTTATGTGCATAAATGGTAAAGCTATACCAGTGGAAGGGGCAAACTCGATAAGTCCACCATACTATGAAATATAGATCTACTTCATCAAACATTGATAGACCGGCATAATAATTAAATATCTGGATGATTATACAGGTTACTTACCATCTTGAGATGTAGCTACAGATGATTCTTCAGTTCCATTTGATGAAGATCCCTATGTAAAAGATATTAAGAATATTAGAAGTCATCAGAATATGCTTATAACCTGTGCATGAATAGTTAGATCGTCATATCACCTCAGCTTCAATCATTTTGACATCAGTATCTTTCAAATCAGAGCTTTTCTCACTAGACTTTAGACCAAGCTTTTTTCCCTCCTCATCCCTTAGTTTCTGAGAGTTTGACAGTGTCATCAATGAATTGAGATTAAATGGAAACTCATCAAAGCAAAAGACAAGGAGATACCTTGCGAGGGGCTTCCAATTTTTTCCGAAGATCATCAGAACAAAAATCATAAACATCCAACTCCAGCGGATAATCCACTTTCTGAAATTCTCAAACAAATTAATGTGATAAAACAAGAGTTCATTGCCAAGAGACATTAGTCCAGGCCACTATAAAAGTTAAAGAAATGATAAAAATACTTTCTTTTTCAGTGTCTCATTCTCCTCCTGACATGTGTAAATGAGTCAAAAGAAGTGGAAAAAAGAGTGTTTTTTTCATCCCTCCTCTTCCTTTGCCTTTTCTATACATGTCAAGATGAAAAAGAGAGTATTGCTACCACTCTAAAAGTTATTTAATAATTTAAACTAATAATAATGCCACATACATTAATCATTAATTGGATTATATTCATTTTCTACAAGCACAAAATAAATCATTCCTGCTAAGTACAAGAAAAACAAAGGAAACTAACATACCCTCAAAATCTTGGCTTTCTGATTTGACTCCCTTTTCCAGAAAAAGCGGACAAACTGAACGGTTAAGTACCTTTAAAATGAAATAGGGTATTAGAACACACCTCACATCGGAATGGTTAAATGAGGACAGACTTCAGAACTTCTGAGGAAATCCAACATTGAATTGGAGATTTACTATAACACTTTGCAGTGAATTACAAGCCACTTCTTACCTAGGCAAACCATTAATACAAGACTCTTTCAAATAAATAGCACTACGACCCAAGGCAGGAGAAGCCTTCTCCAACTCTGATTTCAAACCCTACATGTAGCAAAATTTAATAGGAAAATTATAGCATTAATAAGAGATTGATTAATCAAAAACACAAGAGAATAGTCAATTCACTTTTTCTCTGGAAAACCATGAAAAGTGGACAATATTCAGACATTAATTACAGATATAAAGTTCAAGGTTATCATACCATCTGCGGTAGCAGATTGGATGGAATTCCTTCTTAGTAATTACAGAAACATTCACTTTTTAAAACCAACATACTGAATTTCTGATTTATCTGTAAGTAAACACACACAAAAAAGAGTAGGTGTAATAATTTCAAACTCACTATCTACTAAGTTGCTGATCGTACTTTTAAAAAATAAAAATAAGGACATCTGCAACAAACTAATTGTTAACACATTTCTTTTAATCTGTGACAAAAGTAACAGACGGACATAAAAGCAAAGAAGGCCGGTTTATTAAAACGGAAGACATAAAAGGTGCCAAATTCACAACACTAACTTGCACAGCATCTCTGAATGACCAAATGATATTTGACAATTTAGGTAATACTTTCTTCATCATGATATCAAAGTGAGAAATGTTAATAATAACCTTCAAAGATATACCGGAGCTGCATAGATATAATCTTATGATGGCCGGCTCTAAAATATTTGAGGCATGTGTTAGAAACTAAAAGGCAGTCATACTTCTGAAACACTTAAAATGGGTTAACAAAAGCTTTCTGGTTTTAACTACAAATCTAGCATGGAAACATTGGGAATGTCCTTGAAAGTTATAAGAATCCAAGAATTTGTGAGCTCATGGAACCATTTGGAGGCTGTAGCAAGAATATAATTTTATGGGTGAGCAGTAAACAGTTCCTTGGAACTGTCCAATATAAAATTTCATATTGTTCAACTCCTGTGGCTAAAAGGGTTTGATTATTTATGATAAGTACAATTTTTACCATGACTGTTCCCACCAAAAAACTCATCATGTTGCAAATTTTCGACTAACCTAATACATGATTATATCAAAAATCAGTTATCAAAAGTAATGCTAAGGGAAAAGATTTACTTTGGTAAATGACAAACATAATTGCAGGCAAAAAAAAAAAACTAGCAAACCATTTCAAAAGAACATTCAATTCTTTCCATGTTTTTTTATTAAAACATGCAGACATTTCAAGAGTTCAAACATCTGCAGATAGACTGTCTGCATCAATTTTAAAGGCTAAAGTAGTCCCTAGACAAAGTCATCTTAGTCTTGGACAGACAAATGTATATACATTTAACATAAACTATTGAAGGAAAGCACAAACATGAAACCTGACTAAGGCAGCCAAAGATATGAATCATTCAATGTAGAGTAATAACATATTATTATGTATTTATATATATAGCCTCCATGACTGTAAGCTGATACCACTTACGTGCTTCAGTCCTTCATGCAAATGGTTAACCTCTTGTGATATGTGGCATTTAAGAGAATAAATTGATTCTGTTTCTGAGCTTTCCTCACCACTTTCTTGACAATGCACTCTAGCAAGGAAAACCATTGATGAGCAAATACTATTTCTAAGCTCCTTAAACTATAGATCATGAATAAATAATTTAGTGAAAGGACCAGCACCAAAAGTCTAACATGTTTTTTGCAGGCTCTTCATAAAAATAAAACAAAGAACCACATAAAGAATGTCCCTGAAAAACTAGATCAAGAAAATAAAACACAAAAAAGAAATGGAAAAAAAAAAGTGATATCCTTAACCAGACAAAATCCAATATTACAACAAGTCCATTGCTTTTTTGAGTCACCAATGCCTCAGGCATTTTTACCTTAAGCTAGCATAATTCAACAACTAAAAATCTTCCAAAAAAAAGGAGGCTTAAGCTAATATATATTTTTTCCCAAAAATAAGTTATAATAATAAAAATGTGGAGAAACATCTGTGAACCCGTGTATCAACAAAGAATAAAAAGAAATAAGAAAAAAAAACAACAGGAAACAATTCTATTTAGAAACAAATTCCAACGACTAATCATCCCTCCCCTGGACAAAAAGGCCCAAAAAGTAATGTGAAAACTGATACTATTATGTGAACTAATGTCTACCAGTACGATAATGGATATATAAAAGAACTTAAAGATATGTACCTGCTTATAATATCAATACCAAAAAGTCCCTTCACAGTATCGGGATTTTCACTGCAAGCAAAGATAGTCCAAGGAAAAAGAATATTATTATTTTCAATAAACATTGATAAAACAAATAGCTAACTGGTAAAATAAAAAGGCAAATGCAAAAGGTTTCAGTGAGACCAATAACATGTGCACCATGGGCTTGTTCTGTGTTTATGCTATCAAATGAACACTAAATTACCTGGTATTTGGCAATCTGAGAGACTGTGAAAGTGTGTACAAGAGTTGTGTCCAACATTCTTCAGCATCCTGTTAGATGTTCAGAAGTATAGAGATCAAGTAATTGAAAGTTTAGAGCAGTAAAACTATTGTAATCAGGTGAATGGTAACTTCAACCACCTGCTGCATGAAGCTTCCATTGTGCAACTGACCAAACTGAGGATACTTTTTGCGCAAGAGCTGTAAGAAAATTGAAAAGATAAAATTAATATGCCATGAAATTTCAGGCACAAATGACATACATCTATCAAAAACTATCATGAGGTTTCATATGGGTGGATAACATCAGCTTATGATATGATTCTGCCACAGATGATAATATGAAGAGATCTGTAAAGTTTTAAATATTGAGACTTCAACTTTACAAAAAGAAAACAAACTCAAAAATAAAAAAGCTTAAAGCATACCATGTACTAGTCTCATTAGCTAATGCATGGAATGCACTTTAGGTAAGACATTCCAGAATACTATAGTCAACATGAATACTACAATAATAACAAGAGAATTCACGTTCCTCAATCTCTAAAAGCAACACCTTCTTCGTCCTTGGCAAGTAACCATTTTACAATATATGACTCAATTCAAATAAATATAAGAAACTCAAATAAGTGCTTCCTAGAATTTTGCTAAAGATTTCCAGGGAAATGTATATGCTACCTATTGATATAACACCTTTCCATCATCATAAGACCAAACCTTGTATGTAGAGAATTCCTAATAGAACTACAAGTAGAAGACACAAACTAGTATTGCAAATTGTATATGAGAGAGGAATAAGTGCAAACCATCCAAAACTGCATAGGTGCCACAGGCTTCACACTTTTATCAAGGTCATTAAATAACTCGCATGTCGCAACTGTCAACATGTGCGAACTATGATCCACATCATTGCTTCTTCCAGACTGTGAATACCTAAATAAAATAAATTAATACAGTGAGCATAAAATGGTGGTCAGAAAAATATGCTAATCCATTCTCAATTAACAAGACATTTCCCAAATCAACAAAATTCACTGACAAAAAGGAGAGTACTCACTTAGATAAAGCAGACTTCAACTCTGGGACTGAATGCAAGCATTGCACGGTGGAGTTCATGTAGCAGGTATTTCCCAAATTAAATAGGCCAGCACTATGACCCTGGAAACATAGGCAATCATGGCTGAGAGTATTAAATGGGAAGGCAAGAGCAAAGCACTAAAGAACCAAAAATCCATGGTAATATCACTACACCACAACTGCGATAATAATAAAGCAATGATGACATCAATACAATGTTGATAATTAGACAAGCAAACCAAGCAATTTCTAGTTCTTCAATACTTCATCATCTTTCAAAAAAACATGCATACTATAGCATTTCAGTTGTGAAAGACAACAACTGTTTCCATGGAGCATGGACATCAACAGTCATGGTAACTAGATAAGCAAACCCAAGGAATTTCCTTAATTCTTCTATCTGTCATCATCTTTGAGAAAAAAATGGATACTAGAGCATTTCAGTTGTTAAAAGCAAGAACAATTGCAACACTTGTTTAATAGAGATCACCGTTGGCATGCCATGACTCAAGGGGTATGCCCCGGTTAAGACTTGTGTAAGTTGGATATTGCAGAAAAAGAACCATGTTCATAGTAATCTCAATTGAATAACCCAAGTTCAGGCCAGGCCAAAATCCAATAGCAAGTTTAATTCACGAGCTAAACAAGATAATAGAGTACTTTTTACCAGAAAGAAATAAACCACAGCATTTCATTGCATTGCATGAAAACAAAGTTGTTGGCACAGATATTTCAAGAGGACATAAACAAAGAACCAGAGAAAAAATGTGATGACCAAGGAAAAATATATATTTTATTAAGGAAAACACAAAATGGGAAAGATACATTCTTTTCGTATTTTCTTTGTTTGTGGCATATATCTGAGACTTGGATTTGACTTCATTCATGAAAATAGCAAGTTCATCTGTGTCTATGCATATGAGGAGAGAGAATGAAGATGTCTGATTCTAGATACCAGCAGCACAAAATAAAAAAATAAAATATCTAATGACATCAAGACAGAAAGACACAAGGGTTAACCATCAAGGTAAATCATGAGATTGGGTCATTCCTTACCAGTGCTACCACCTGTTCGTCTTCTGGAAGATCTTCCACAAAAACAGGTCCCTTCTCAGGGGCCTTCACAATCTCATCAGCAGTACCCATCATCATCAATCTTTGACCCTAGAAAACAAAACAAAGTTATATAATTATTAGCCACCTCATTACAGAAAAGAAAAAATGTAACCCAAGCATTCTAATAAATATTTTTTACCTGTTTCACTCCCAATGTTGACCAATCCGAATCATCCTGAATAGCAGAAGAATGAGATTAAAAGTTTAGTAACCATCCTCAATAATAGAAATTTCAGGAACCAATGATATGACAAGATATGTATATGAATCAATTCCTATTTCGTGAATTAACTATTTAAGCAAGTTACGGATCACTTTAATGACCAACTAAGCTAAGCTGAATCATTCACAACCATTTACGTACCTTCAGTAAACCACCCTTCACCATAATCTTCTGCCTTTCTGGGGGTACTCCAGTAAGATCATACAATTGGCACTTGAAAACATAAGGAGGCTGGCTAGGGTCAATTTCCACATTTGAGAATACCTCCTTTTGCCATTTTACACTCACTGTAACAATGCAGCAGAAAGGTCAACAGAAGCTACTACAAAAATAGAATGAATCAAATAATGAAATAATGAGGAAATTAGGTCAATTTCAGTGGTCAATTTCAAAGAAATAAAAACTGAAAAGTTTGCCGCTACATGTGACTTCTGATTAAAACAGTACACACACTTCAACCATTCAAGTACGCAATTATACTACCTACTTAGTTTATTATTTCCCAACAATCCACATAACTGGTAGAATACTGTTAATGAGAAT
Organism: Pistacia integerrima; assembly: GCA_026225825.1. Taxonomy (NCBI): domain Eukaryota; kingdom Viridiplantae; phylum Streptophyta; class Magnoliopsida; order Sapindales; family Anacardiaceae; genus Pistacia; species Pistacia integerrima. Next base: position 1,041,403 of record CM047750.1, read on the forward strand.
AACCAACATCAAAATTAATCACATTCAGTAAAAAATGACTCTTAACATATACACAACCAGAAAGTAATAGCTAAGAACCCAATTAATGAAATTCAAAATAGAACCAAAATGAACAAGGTCCTCATTCAAATCCTCGATATAAATAAAATAAAATAAAATCATTAATCACCAGCAGCCCACTTCAGAAAATTAAAAGTTAAACCCAGGAAAATAAATCAAGCTTTAACTATTCCACTCATCAAAGATTGTTGGGGAAGAAGGAAAAGAAAATTATGTAAAAACACTGATAAGCTTCGAAACTAGGTTCAGGAAAGTAATAACAAGGCCCACAAATGCTCTAATAGTTCTCACTCACGAACAAAAATTAAATCATGAGCAAGTCCAGTAATTACATTAAATTCAATAAAAAGCAATAACCCACTTCAAAAAGGTTCACTACAAAGCCAAATATTGATATATCAAGCTCAAAAAACTTCATTTAATCGAAACTTTATAAACAAAAATCATGCAAATCCCATATAGAAAAACTGCAATCAGCGACAACCCAGTTGACTAAATACATAATGACGTCCAGAAAAAGGACTCTAGCTGTTCTAGAAATCAAGTATTAATTCTTTAATCAAATCCTAGATAAGAACAAACAATCAATGAATGCAATATTGCGTTATTTAATTAATCGAGAAAAATGCGCAAAGTAAATTGAGGCTTTATAATGTAATGAAGAAATGATGGAGAAGTTAAATCGAACCTTTAAGCATGATTGAAGAGCTCTGGAGAAATCGAGAGATACACAGAGTGTGTGCGTTTGCGTTTTTTAAATAGTTTGTGTATTTGTTTAGCTTGGACGAAGGGAAATCGAGAACCCGAGACTTTAATTTTATACCCCAGATATCTGAACCCGGGCCGAATTGGGGTTGGGTTAAATAGTCAAAAAAGTAACTTTATTGTGGTAAAGTGAAATAATTTAAATTAACCACTAATATTAGAGGAATTCCATAAAACCCATGTATTTCAAATATATACCGAAATCTCCCTTGGAGGGTGCTGTAACTTATACATGCTATTGTTGACTATTAGGGTACCCTAGTCATTTCTCATAAAACTATTTTTTTTTTAAAATAAAGAACTTAGATACTGTTCACTGTTGGAAGTGCAACCAAACCACTACAATGTATAAAATAAAACATCGTATGTGGTTTAATCAATAAAATTAAGGTATCAAAAATATGTTAATATTCGCATCAAATAACGTAGATTGGTAATAGGGTTGTTTTACATAAAATAATTTTGCAAAAAAATTATAAATTTGGGAACTAAAAGTCGTTGCATATGCTACTACTATAGAATATAGATAGTATGAAAATGACTAATAAACTAGATTGCACTGACTTGTGAAATAGTATCATTATTTTTTGATACAACAATATCCATCATGTTACATGATGAATTTATAATATAGTCGTTGTTGTGAATTCGAATCCGAATCAAGGTTTGTCGAATTAAAAAATAAAAACCTAAGTCAATTGTTTAACTATTTATCCAAGCACTACCTTCAACCAAACTAACGATCAACGTTACATTTATAACAGTTACTGAAGTTTATATCGATCATTTAACCTAGCTTAAGCTAAATTTTTGATCGTATGACAATTATGAATGGTCCATGAGGTTTTTGGTTGTCTTGGTATTTCAATGTCTTTTTTGGAAAGTAAGTTTTAATAAAAATGACTGAAACACCCTTGATGATTCAACTTAAACCATTTCTAGTTCACAAAATTTAGGGGAAATTATGATATATTTTGAAAACCTTTGGGCCTTATTGTTTTTTAAGAACCTGTAAATTACCCAAAAATAAAATATAAAAAAAAAAAATTAATAACAAAACTCAAATCAAACCCAGCAGAATCAGAATCAAAACAATCCCAATACGTTTAAGCACCGTAATCAATTAAGCGACAGCACAATGTACGGAGGCTCGAAGCTCGGCCGCGGCGGCGGTCGAGCAATCCCCCCAAACAAGCGCAACTCATTCCCGCCGCCGCCGCCGCACCGGCTGAGCACTCCATCGTCGGCGAACCGGCTTTCCCTGGGGTCCTCAGCCTCTCGCAACCGGACGGCTGGGCCTAGTGGGGCCACGTCATCAGGAAGTTCTAAAGCGGTTGAAGAAACGTTCAGCCTTGTTTCTGGGAACAATCCGTTGGCTTTCGGAATGATTATCCGGCTGGCTCCGGATTTGGTGGAGGAGATTAGAAGAGTCGAGAGCCAAGGGCAGATGGCGAGGATTAAATTCGATTCAATAGCTAATAACCCAAATGGAAATGTGAGTTTTGTTAATTAGAGATTGAGTTTTGTTAAGTTCAATTTTTTTTTCCGTCAAAATTGGTGAATTTTTGTTGTGAATTTTACTGAAATTTGAGTGTTTTGGTTTAGTTTTATATGGATATAGATTAGTTTTGTTTAAGATGTATAAACTTGAGCTTAATAGCTTAATTTTAATCTGGGTAATAGTTGGTTTTAGTGTGGTTTAGTTGTGAACAATTGTTGTGGAGTGGATATATCTTGGTGAAATTTATCTGGGTATAGGAAAATTTTACTGTTGATAATTCTTGTGGAAATGTGAGTATGTTGGTTTTGAAGCTAATAAATGGAGTACAATTTATGTGCTCATTCTTTACTGCAAATGAGTGGTTCCAAAAACTAGAGAGATAATTAGATTGTTAATCAACCGATTCATTGAAATTAAAAAATTCTGATTAGAGTGTGAGTTTGGAGGTGCACTCAAATGTAGGGTAAAAATGATTTGAGAGAGCAATTGTGACATGACTTCATAGGCAATGAAGCTGCAGCAATAGGAAGCATGTGGGAAGTGGCATTTGGATATAGACGACATTGTCATTGTTGCAGACGTCTTGCGGCAGTAGTAATGGTTTTGATGGGTGCTGATATTGCAGAGACAGTGGCAGCTGCTGGTGGGGCGTGATACAGGGTTACTCAGATGATAAAATAACAAATTTCAAGTTTTAAAGTCGGAGATTAAACAAGATGCTTATTGTAGTAGCCGTTGAACGAGTCAAATATATTCAAGTAAGAAAAGCTAAGCGGGAAACTTTGTTTCGTACCTGGGTAGGGAAGAAATTATCCTTTAGATCTTTCAATCTTATGTACTTAACAAGAACACTGAGGGTTTAATCTTTGTCTTCACGTTTTCTCAAGCCTAAATCATTCCTGGGTTTGTTAAAGCTCTGATTTTAGTGAACCATATGTGTATTTCTTCTTCCCTCTTCCCTTTTCAAATTGGTTTAAAAGTAGGTAACCAATGAGTTTCATTTCACTTAAACATAATATTGTATATTATATTTGTGGTGTTTAATATATATCATAGAGTTTCTTAAATCTTGCTCATTTTCCTATTTTCCCAGAATGTATTAATTTTGTGGTAATTGAAATTGCCTATTTATTATTTTTACTGTTTTAATATTGTTGTGGCCTATCAATTCTCAGGCAAATTGGCTTTAAATGGTTGATCATTGCATCAGGTTATTGACGTAGGTGGTAAGGAGTTTAGATTTACATGGTCCCGGGATGGTGACCTCTGTGACATTTATGAAGAACAACAAAGTGGTGAAGATGGAGATGGTTTGCTTGTTGAATCTGGGTGTGCTTGGCGCAAGGTGAATGTTCAGCGTATCTTGGATGAGTCAACTGTGAACCATGTAAAGATGCGGTCTGAGGAAGCTGAGCGCAAGCTTAAACAACGCAAGTATGCTATACAATACTCTGATGCATTTCATTTCTTGGAATTTTTTAGTTATAATATGCCTTTGCATTTAGACATCTTTTTATTCTTGAACTTGCTTTTGTCTGTGCATATTGTGTAAACTATTTGTTGTTTATCTTGTTAATTCCATAGTGAAATCTGATGTAAAAGGAGATGCACATAATTCTTGTTGACATTTAAATTCTTATTTTGGCTAAGTGTTGACATTTAAATTCCCTGGGGCCAAATAGATATTAAAAGATAAACAAATTTATATTCTAGCTAATTGCTCTTGTTGTGGAATATTATCCATCTGATCTGCTAGGAGAAGATTTTTGTGTTGGAACTTCTAGTGGTTTGTATGTTATCTTCCTCTAGTTCGTATTGACACTCCAGATGTATGTGATAAATTTTATTTTCTCCGACATATATTATTGGTTGCAATCCCTAGTTAGGCTATTATGTTAATTATAATAAGTGTGGATGTTAGTATGATTCACTCTTTATAGTTTTAGTACCTGTACATTAGTTCCCTTGTTCATTTGCTTTATGGAATTTTTTTTCCTTACCTCGACAGTATACAACAGTGATTTTCCTTTCCTTTTAAATTTTGCTTTGTTATCAGTTGCAACGATTATATATTCATCAGATTTCAACAATCATCCTTGATTACTTTCAAAACTTTAGTATACCTATATTATTAAAAGGTAGATTTTTGTGGTGAAACCTTTAGATTAATTGTATTTTTTTTTCACATAAGACATGTGTTCGTTTTCTTATTCTATTTTCTTCTTTTTACTATGCAGAGCCATCGTGCTAGACCATGGAAATCCATCCATGAAGAGTCAAATAAAGCAACTAGCTGCTGTTGAGGGTATTTTTTTTTTTAATGAGATGCTTTCTTTATTCATTACAGTTTTAGTTACCATTTGTTGCTTACCATTGGACATAACTGTTCAAAAGACCCATTCTTAGGTGTGCGAGGCTTTTGTAAGGTTCTACCGTGTATACTCTAAACTTAAGCTTTTTAGTTGAGAATTAAAAAAACAAGGGTAAACCTTATCTATGTTACTTTTTTTGAGAAACATGTTTGGTGTGCCCATTACTTATTAAATGAGAGACGTGAACTTGTTTAGTTATGCAAAGTTATCAAGATCAATACACTTTAAGTGCTATGCAGTGAAATTTGTATAATAAAGTTGAAGCTGAAGAGGTGAACAATTTTTAATTTAGATATAGAGATATTATACAATATCTTGATTTATTGATTTGCATGTGCCGAATTGACATGTTTTTAGTGTCAAAAGGCTTGGTAATAAAATTTTAAGATGGATATTGATGTTCAGTGTCTATTGTTTGTGTGTTGTTTCAGCTAATCCATGGAGGATGCAGTTTAAACAAAAGAAAGAACCTCCTCCATTTAAAAAAAGGAAAGTGGAAACACTTCAAGGTAAGACCAACTGTATCTTTTCTCATAATCTCTCTCTCTCTCTCTCTCACATCAGGAGAAATTCAAGAAATTACAATCTATAGTAAGATGTTGATATTTTACTAATTGTTGGGAGCCCTCTTCTTCAGTCTTATTTAAAAAAAGATGAAAAAGATCATACTAGAATGTTGTTATATCCTTACCCATTCTATTTTGAAATTATTGCAGTTAGTGGCCCCCCTAAATCTACCAATAAATCTGGAGCACCATCAACTACCAGTCTGAAAAGTAGACGCTCAGCTTCACCTCTATCATCTCCACCTGGCCAATCTGGTGCTCCAGCGTCACCGACTGGAACTGGAAATATTGTTAAGAATCATATGAGCATTGAAGAAATTACACCTATTCAGGTGAAGAATAAAGAGAATGCTTCCAACTGTGAGAAAGAAATCACTAGGAATACTAGCATCGTGCGAGAGACACCTGTCCGCAAAGGGAATTCGGAAATCAACCAACGGATCTGAAGAATATGTTGATTACTTTGCTGATGGAGAATCCCAAGGGAATGAGCTTAAAGGTTAGCCTAAGAAAGTCATAAGAAAATAAAATTAAATAAAGTTTTCCGTTAGCCTGCTAGGGGATTATGTAGGCTGGGTTAAGTTGTTTAATTTTGATTCTTAGTTCATTCCTTCATATTATTTTTCTTCCTTTGCTTTTTTTATCTTTTTATTTTATGGGCTCCTTTTGAATTCTTCTTTCTCCTTTCTCTCTGTCTCGTGTGTGATAGGCCTTGGAGAAAGCTATTGGAGATACTAGTCCCAATTCTGTAAGGAAAATAGAACCGATCATTAAAAAGGTAAGTGAATAAGTGGTGAAAATCTTTGATGCAGTAGTTACGAGAATAAGATTTGCTTATGTCTTCTAATTGAATCTTGAGCCTCAGATTGCAACTTTACAAGCTCCAGGAAGGTATTTCTTGAAATCGGGAGTGGAGTTGGACAGCATTAAGAAATCTGCTTCTGAAAGTGGAAGGTATCTGTCTCTTCTCAATTATGACTGTGCTTGTGTCGGTTTTCTTGTGGCAAGGCTGTCATTATCATCATTTTATTTTTCTCTTATGTTGATATTATATACTATCTTAAGCATGGATTTTATGTAATTCTTCATATTTGTTTGTTAAATGTTAACTATTTATCAGGAAAGCTGTGGATTAAAACTGGATAACAAACAAAAGGTCCTATTAGTACTGAAAACATAAATCAATGTTAAGTTTCTGAGAAACTGACATAGCTTAAGGAGGCTAGGACTTTTTTACAAGACTAAATTATTAGTGAAAAGCAGTGACTGTAAACATGGAGACAAATACTTGGAGAATGGGTATTATGGGCTGTAACATGTTTAATTTGGGATACCACATTGTAGTGTGAGATACTTTATTTGTTTAGCCTTAAAATAAAGTGTGTTTAACCCTTATTTTCTGCTGTATGCCTGCCACACCCTTTTTATTACACACTATATATTCAGATATCTTTGAACATTTGATATTTCAGTTGCTCATTTCTCTCTTTCCCTCTCTTTTTTTAAATTCCTTTCAATAGTATTGGGCATTGGCTACTGCTTTTGTGCCTGTTCGCTGGACTTTTTACCTTTTTCTTTTTGAAATCCTATAACTTTTAGATTTCATATAAACTCATCTCAATTATTATGGGCTAGGCATTGCTTTTGAAGTAGTTATCATTTATATATCATACTTATCCTCTAGATCCATGTCATTAAAATTGATTTGTTGTCCTACTGCTTTTTCTATTCTTATAATTAAAATATCTTCATTGTTTTTTGTCTACTGTGATGCAACTCTCCCTATAAAGAGCTTATGAAAAGTTAGTTATCATTTTAGGGGAGTGTTATGTACGTTCTGTCTCAAGTAAATGGTCTGTGTGCACATGTGATTTTGGTGCTTTATTTATAGACTTCAATTTTAAGACAGTTTCAGGACTTTTTTTTTTCCCCTCTCTCTTACTTATCAAACTGGGAGGCTGGTTTGGTTAAATCTTTGTGGTTTCTTCGTAATCTCTTATTTTGGATGTAGTGCTTTGGTTTTTAGTGTTGGACATCTGGCGCACCTACATGACTTAATTTCTCATTGTTAATAATTTATGTTTCCTGTTTCAAATAAAAAAATGGTGGTTTTTTTTTTTTTTTCCTTGGGTATTTCTGTGATGCATTTGGCTAATTTCTGTCTTGTTTTTTCAGTTCCCCTGAAGATAACCGTCAGCATACATCTGCTCCTGAAAACATCCATGGCCAGAAACCTGCTCCAGGACCAAGCTTTGTGGAGAAAGTCTCAACTGGTGGCAAGGAGGAACAGGCTCAACCAAACTCTAAACTTGGAGAAGAAACAATTGCAATGGAGAAAACTCATGTCCAACAGTTTTCACCAGATTTATCGGTTGAGGGAAAAGTCTCTGATAATAGTGAAGGGCATCCAGCTAGCTCTAGTGATAGTGGAAGTGACAGTGATAGTGACAGTGGCAGCAGTGATAGTGGAAGTGACAGTGGAAGCCACAGTAGAAGTAGAAGTAGAAGCCGCCGAAGCAGAAGCCCAGTTGGAAGTGGGAGTGGTAGTAGCAGTGATAGTGAAACTGATGCTTCTTCAAACAGCAAGGAGGCATCTGATGAAGATGTGGATATTATGACTAGTGATGATGACAAAGAGTACAAGCAAAAATTACCGGCCTCTGATCCAGGGTTGTCAACATCACCTATACCGTGGAAAAGCGATGATGGCAGACCTACACAGAATGAGAGATATGAAAAGCAAGATGATGATGGATCCGGTGCAATTGACATCGAGGGGCAAGGATCTGATGCAATTGACATTGAAGGTCAGGGGTCTGATGCCATTGACATTGAGAAAGACTTGCCTGATGATGAACAAGAAGTTGAAATGGCTGTGGATACTAATTTGGTTCCCAGCAGAGAAGCTGAAAAATCAGTGGAAGGGACAACATCCTTAATTGATGATAATGAACTTCAAGAGCGCCAAAATTTTATAGGAAATTTGTTTGATGATAAGGAACCTGTTGTCAAGGACAGCTTCAGGAGTGAGAGGTCTGAAAGCCCTGAAAAGGCATCAAAAAACAAATCCAAGAGGGGTCCTGATCTGAAGCACAGTGATCAGATATCTGATCGTTCTAAAAGGTCAAAAGCTGATACCTCAGTTCGACTCCCTATTTCTGGGGTTAGGGATTCCCAGTTCGCCGACAGTCCTCACAATTCATCACCTAATAGATCTGTTGAAGACCCTTATAAGGGCTCTGCAGCTCAGATGATGAATAGAACTGACAGGGAGGGTAGTGCTGATTTTGGCTTCCAAAAGGGCTACAATCAGGATTTTCCTGGGAAACATGGTTCTGATTTTCAGCAGTCAGGTCGAAAGTCTTTTGATAAAAGTGCACGATCAAAGGCTCATGGTACAGCAGATAGGCCGAGTAAACATGATCGTAAGTTCTCTGGAAAGAATTCTCAGGTGTATGATGGTTTTCCCGTAAAAGAAAAAGCTTCTAGGGACGCTCAAAATGAGGATAGTTTTACAAAGGAGAAAAAGGGGCCTAGAAATCTGAGGGAAGCTGGTCCTGGAACTAAAAATTCGGTGCCACTTGATTCCAACTATGGAAAATATGGTGAAATGGCTGGAAAATTCAATGAGACTGGACAGGTGGTGGGAAATGGAAGAAGCAACATACTCCATAGAGAGCTTTCAGACTTGGAGTTGGGTGAACTTCGTGAACCATTGCATGAGGAAGTGCCATTTAAGAAGCAATTTGATAGGAAAGGTTCATTTAAACAGTCGGAGAACAAGTCAAGCGCTTCTGATAACTGCAATTCAGATTTGAGCAAGGGAAAACCTGTTGGAAAGGCCCCTTTGGACCCAGGGAAAACATCTCCACTGAATCTCAGCATTGGAGTTAAGAGGACCCCAGAAAATCGTATTGAAGATTCAACAAGAACACATCATAGGCCCATGCAATCTCAGCCTCAAGATCTTTCAAGAGTAGATCATGCTGAAGTTGGGTCCCAGTTTAACAAATCAATGGATGCAAGTGGTAAATTCAGACAAACTGAAGCTGGAGTGAGATTAGGTGGTGGTCTTGAAGGTTTTGGAGAAAGCCATCGGAAAGCACCTGGCAGTACTTCACAACAGCATGACTCTAAACGAGGATCAGTATCCCACTTGGTAAAGGAGAGTAAAACACTCACTTCTAATTCGATGGCAGACTTGGTTGATGTGCGCAAGGACACAGTTATGGCAGAGAGCAATGATAGTGGTCGAAAGAGGAGGGAATCTTCTTCAGATGAAGACAATTGTTCTTATTACAAGTATGAAAAGGATGAACCAGAGCTGAAGGGACCAATAAAGGATATTTCTCAGTAAGTGGTCATATCTGATCTTATACATTAAGGAAGCCTGTTTTACTTTTCTGCAAGGTTTATTCTTTTATTGTTGCTGTTGATTTTTTATCACCTGAGCCTGTGGCATCTAATTAGGAATTGTATATTATCTCTGGTTTTATGTTAGGTATAAAGAATATTTGCAGGAGTATCATGATAAGTACGAAAGTTACATATCTTTGAACAAGACCCTGGACAGCTACAGGTATTCTGAAGATTTATTTCTGTGTGTCATTGCCTTTTGTTTTTCTGTTACTTGTTTGACTAACATGGAGTCTTTCATCTGTAGGAAAAAGTTCCATAAACTTGGAAAAGACCTTGAATTTGCACAAGGTAGGGACATGGAGAGATATTACAAGCTCTTGGGACAGTTGAAGGACTCTTATCATCAATGTGGAGCGGTATGCTTCTATCTAGCTTCTTAGGATTCATAGTTTATTTTCTCCTAATTGTTTGCCTGCCTGTTCAAATAATCGAATCCAGTGACTAGATCATTTTACCATTCTCTTGGCTTTGGGTTGTTTGAATCAGTAGGAGCTTTATGGAGGGGAATGTAGAGGTGTACGAATATGATGAAGTTTGGGAGGTATAGGTTCAGGTGGTTTATAGCTGTAATTGCGGGACAAGTTTCTGTAATTTCTGCCTAGCAAGTGGATCTTGACATTTCTTAAACCAAGCTAGAATAGTAGGATAGGATTTAGTCAATGGGTAGAATAGCGGTGTTACATATGCTTTCTAGATCTCTAAAATGCCATCCTCATCACCGTTTCTGACTTCAAATTTTTTACTTTCAACAAGATAGACCACGAAATATCCACTATCGGACTTTTGTGCTAACTTCCCTTATGTTCTTTTGGTCTTGCTCCTTGTTGCTGCTTGTTAATTGCTTCCATGTTCTTATTCCATTTTCAACATCAAACATTCATTTCCCTGGTTTTTTAGGTATGGTTATTACTTTGCATTTTTGTTCATGTTGAACAGAATATTGGCAGAGAAAAACCATATTTTCATGGTCGTGTCTTATTAGAATGAGTGAATGTTGCTGATCAATGAAACTAGCTGCTTTTATCAAGAGGCGGTCAGATGTCTGAGTTTCAGAAGTAGAAAGCACATGTTCATAAATTAAGAGAATACTAGGGATTTTGAATTATATGCATATGCACTGCTTTTCTCTTGTTTATTTGTTCTAGTCAACTTCAATGTTCTGATTTGAAATAATGATAAATCTTTCAGAAACATAAAAGGTTGAAGAAAATATTTATTGTGCTACGAAGAGCTCAAGGTAATCCATCAAAATACTGTGCTAAGTTTCTGTTTTTTATTTATTTAGTCATTTAATCTTTTGTTCTGAGTATGCTTTTCTACCTGGTTAATATATGCTTATTTTTTATGTTGCAGCACCTAAAACAGAGGCTGAAAGACTTTGCAATTTCATTCGATAAAGATTGAAGTATGCAGACATATCACTACAAGATGATCTACAGCACAGTGAACCAGGTAAAGGGCATTTTGCACCCCCGCCGTAAAATTCCAAAATTTTGTGGGATTGTTCATTCAGAAAGGAATCTAAAAGTTTTGGGATTAGCTAGAAGATATTCAAATGCTCACACTAATGTACATTATTCAGAAATGATTTTTCAGGTTAATTACATTGACCTCTTGTAAAGTTGGACAAAAGATATGGGAATCACCCTTGTAAGATATGTTGGACTAACAGTGACAATCATAGTAGTGGTTGTAATTTACATTTATAATGGAATTAATTTTTTTGCCAAGGAAGATCAATATCAGAACAATTACATGACATTATTGATCAGAAACAGGATTTTACAACCTTGTCCTGCCGCAATTCAGATTTAAGGCCAGATGGGTGTTTTGTCCGAAATGGATGGCTTGCTTACCAAATAATGTATACTTGGAAAGCCTTATTTTTGAAGGAAGAACTTGCTAAAATTGGTTTGCATGTGCTTTGAAAGTAGAACTTCATCTAATTTTTTTTCTTTCAAATGTACCAATATTAGAAGATAGAGAACCCTAAATTATCAAAGGCTAATTCAATGTTTCTACTTTCTACTAGAGCTTTGAGAGAGCTTGACACTTTGAATCCTTGGATCCTATTGATCCCCTAATGGACTACCTAGGAAAGTACAATAGTATTTTCCACTTTCCCCTCATGAGTCATATTCCAATTACCATCTTTAGAATATGATGCATGAGTGATCTAAAATCTAAATGTTGCTTCTTGGCAAGTAAATTTTAAGAGTTAAAAATATAGTTAAACCATTTTTTCAAAGTTAAACATGTTAGACATAACTATCTCTAGATGATCGAGTGGTTCAATAAGGATTTTTATGTGTATTTCTTAAAAGCTCTGGAGTTTGAGTCTCTCATTGATTGTTAATAGTGTATGCATTGGAGTTCTTACCCAGGTCGATAGTTTGAGGATTTGGAAGATTAATTGAGATGTGTGTAAGCTATTACGGACATAAAAAAATTATATATATTTATGCTACACATGTATTCCTATGCAATGACATGAAGTTTATTAAAAAAATTACTAAAAATATGTAAATATTATTCATTTTCAAAACAGATGGGCGACTTATGCTCAAGAAGAGATCGCTGCCATGCCAATAAGCTAAGCCATCTCAACAAAAGACCAATCCTGGCAAACATAAAAGGATACTTGAGAGGTGAATTACACGCGCCAAATTGGCCAAATATCAATTATTTTCCCAATTTGTAAACCAACACAATTATAGTAACTTTATTTAATTAAATAATTAAATTAAATTAAATATTAAATATTAAAAAAAAAAAAACCACCCACTGAGACACAACAGATAATAAAAATGTTCTCTTTCTCTGCTTCTAAAATCTCTTCGTAAATTCACTCACACGCACGATCACAGAGGCTCTGAGGACTCTGATCAGCAACACCTCTGAGCAAAGCAAGTGCAGAAGTTTAATTTCAGAAGCGACAAGATTATAGGAACCAGTTTTTACTCTAAAAAACTTGGTTATTTCTTGTTCAAGCTCTCAACTTTTCGTTGGATTCTTCAGGTATTTTACGGTTTCTCGTCATTTTATCATCTGGGTATTGATCAAAACTCAAAATTCTCTTCTGGGTATTGCTCAGAATTTGATTTTTGTTACTTGTTCAGTTCTGGGGTTGGTTTTCTTTCGGGGGTTTTGATAAGCTTTGAATTGTTGTTGTGTTTGATTTTAATTTTGTGATTGAGTGAGAAGTGCGTTTAGTTTTTGTTTTAGGGAGTGTTTGAGGGACTGTTGGAATGTTTGCCGAACAGTGAAGAAGAAATTAATGAAAGTTGGATTGCATAATTAACTAAATAAACCAACTGTTTTCTGCTTGAAGTAATTATGAGATAAGTAAGTGTTAATGATATAACTTACTGGGAGTTTTTTGTCGTTGATTAGTTTAGAGAATATGGTGTTATATTGTTGGATTTCATATTTGGTTTTTGTCTTAGTACTGATGCCGCCTTTAGTTTCTACGGAGGTGAAGGAAAAGATTTAAGAAGTATTCAATTTATGATTTATGCTGTTTCGTTTTAGAAGTATTTATATATTTATTTTTCTTTGCTATGATTTTTGAGGATTTGTTGTTAAGGCCAAATGAAAATCTATGAAGTGTGTTTGTGGTAACAGACTGCGGAGTACTGTGAATTTGAGGTGTGGGTAATATTGTCATGCTGAATGTTGCTGCCGGTAGGTGGATTAGGGATGAATTCCACTATGGATGATATGAACTTGATTCAGCAGGCACAAAGGCACCACCTGGTTGTCAGAGAGCTTGGAGAGGAGATTGATCTGGAAATTGGACCAGGGGATGATGACCCATCATTTGCTAATACTCCTCTCATAGGGGGCCCTCGTGAGCCGACTGCTGACGAGCATGATGATACCAAGCAGATGGGGATGGTTTCTCAACTCCCCAGTGATGATCAAGATATGTCAAAGACGCAACCAGCAAAAAGGAAGAAAAAAGTTGTGAAAAGGTGGAGGGAAGAATGGGCTGATACCTACAAGTGGGCATATGTTGATGTGAAAGAAGGAACACCAAGGATATTCTGCTCCATTTGCAGAGAGTATGGTAGGAAGCATAGAAGGAATCCTTATGGGAATGAGGGTAGTAGGAATATGCAGATGAGTGCACTTGAAGAACACAACAACAGTTTGCTTCACAAAGAGGCTCTTCGTCTTCAGATGGCATCCAAGGATAAAATTATTGTTGACAAACCCATTTATGTAAAAGGTCTGCCATCCCATTCTGATATATCTTGTGGGCTTGTGTGGAAACTGAAAACATTCACCATTGAGTCATTGAATATTATGAATTTTTATTGCATGAAGAGTCGCTCCAATATTGCTTCTGCTTTTACAAAAGATGAAGTTTGTTTGAGTTCAAATATATTGATAAGACTTTTAAAAACATAAGTGATTTTATGAATAATCTGCAGGGGATAGTGAACCTTTCTGATTTTAGATATATGAATATGCTACTTGAAAAGGAATTGGTTTTGCATCTCACTAGTTGCTAAATGTTTTCTCCTTTCGTTAATAATAATAAATTTTGCAGCAAAAAGTTATCAATAGACCGAAATTGAGCATTCTTAATATTACGTCTGCATGATAAAGTTTGTGTACACCAAAATGAACAGTTTGAGGCTCTTTTAGCTCATTCTCTGTCTTGTGCACCAAAAATTCAGATGTGAAACATCAATCTAGTTACATCCATAATGATTTTGATGTTTGCATTAACATTTTATATCCTCTTAACACTATTACACAGTTATAAATTTTCATACCACTGTGTTCCTTAAGACTGCAGTCTGACATTTTTTACAACTAATGAAGCTCTTATGTCAAAAACGGCTGGATCAATTGTCGAAGCTGCATTGAAAAGGGATCCTCATGAGGTCGAGTTCATACAATCTGTGCAAGAAGCTGTTCATGCTTTAGAAAGAGTGATTGCAAAAAATTCCCAGTGAGTTCCGTTGATATGAAGTGTATCATGTTGTAATATCTTATTCCAAAGAAAGGAGTCTATAGTTGAGCATATCACCGATCTCTTTATTTTCCATAATTGATTTTCAGTTACGTCAACATCATGGAGCGGTTGTTAGAGCCAGAGCGTATGATTGTTTTCCGAGTTCCATGGGTGGATGACAGGGGTGAGACTCATGTTAGTCGAGGCTTTCGGGTACAATTTAACCAGGCATTGGGTCCATGCAGGGGTGGTATCCGCTTTCATCCTTTAATGAACTTAAGCATTGCCAAATTTCTTGGTTTTGAGCAGGTACTATCTTAAGTCTGGTGTTAATGTTCCTTGACTCCTTGATAGTTCAGTGTCCCTACTTTATGCCTTAACTTAATAGTTCTTTATCTTTATAATTTTCGGTCGACTTGCAATGTCAGTTGAAGTGATTTATGAAAGCTCTCTTTTTTATATAACAGGCCACTTTCTGAATTAGTGCTGCCTGAAAATGAATAGATAAATAATTATATGATCATAAAAATAATTTCATAGATGTTAGCAAACAAAAATAGCTTTCATAGTTTATAATATCGTTGAAAATTGTTCAAGTGCTTCAACTGCTATACAGTATCATAGTTTCTTCTTATTACAGACATTAAAGAATGCTTTATCACCATACAAACTTGGAGGGGCAGCAGGCGGAAGTGATTTTGATCCTAAAGGAAAAAGTGATAATGAGGTAAGATCTTTGTTCTATATTAAGATGGCATTTCAGTAAGAACCTTCTTAGAAATTCTGAAAGTTTCTCTTACAGTTCTTTGTGAAACCCACGCTGGCAGATCATGCGCTTTTGCCAAAGTTTCATGAATGAGATCTATAGATATCTGGGTCCCGACAAGGTAACTTAAGAAGATCTCCTTTTCATCTTTATTCTGTTTTGAAGTCTCTGGGTTGTATGACCCACTTCTCCATGCCTGATTTACTGTTTTGTGTAATTTTAGGATCTTCCATCAGAAGAGATGGGTGTTGGCACCCGCGAGATGGGGTATCTCTTTGGGCAATATAGACGTCTTGCTGGTCATTTTCAGGTACTTAAAAACACTTGAAAGAGGCTGTTTGACATGTTGAATTTATCTTGTATTTTTCTTCTTATATTCTCATCATTCTCTGTTATTTTTCATTATTATTATTTTTGGAATAATTTCTTTAGTTATGAGTGGTTTGCATTGTTTTCAGTCTATGAACACTTTCATAAGATTAAGACTTCACTTTTTGCTTCATATGTATGCTTTCTGCAGGGAAGTTTTACAGGGCCAAGGATATTTTGGTCTGGTTCTAGCCTTCGAACTGAAGCTACTGGCTATGGGCTGGTAATTAATATTTTATTTCAACTCTTTGATTCCATTTTGGTGTGGGTGGGTGTATAGGAACTACAGTGAAGAAATGTGAAATGCACACATTTGTTTTCTGACTGCCATCATGGGCAAATGATATTTTATTCTTTTTTTTATTTTTTTTATCCCTTGTTTTAAACATCTGGCAATTTATCAAGGCCCATTCTTTTGTAGGTTTTCTTTGCCCAGCTTATTCTTGCAGATATGAATAAGGAGCTCAAGGGACTGAGGTTCCTCACTCAACTTCCTATTATTACATTTTATGCTTACTAATTGATAACTCATGACCTTAATGTAGACTTATTTTACTGTATTGACCATAAGACTGCAATTTGAATTCAATTTTTACTTGATGGTTTATTGACTTGCATTTAAGATTTAATGTTTCTAATTCATGGAATCTATACATTGTTGTACTGTTACCTTTCTGGGCATCTCTTGTTCATCGTTTTGGTTACATCTATCTATTGCTTGATCAATTGATAAGTACTTAGAATATTACTTATTGCCGAAAGTTGTATTTTAAGTTTGTTGATGTTAATATAGTCTCTATGAATCTTTCATCCAGATGTGCTGTAAGTGGTTCTGGAAAGATTGCAATGCATGTTCTAGAAAAGCTTATTGCCTATGGTGCTGTCCCCATTACAGTGTCAGGTACTTTTCTGTTCTTGGTGAACATTGTAGAAGTTAGAACTTTAATGTAAGATTAGTGTCGAAACTAGATTAACATAGGTTTATAAATTTTCCTTTTCATCTTTTACTCCAAAATTTCTGATAGTAGTGTAAACCTTTATCCTGAGAGCATGTTCGCTGCTTCTCTGCAATACATGCAAAGTTTCTTGTTATGATATTAATAAGACCAGACTAGTTAAGCTGAGGGTATTTATTAATAGATGCGCATAAACTACCAAGCAAACAATTAAAACTCTTTTGGCATATTTTTTTTAGATAATAATCTTAGGCTGTAAAAGTTTGTTGAGACAGTGTTGATTATCAGTTATTTACTATCTTTTTCAGTGAATAGGCACTGGTATAGTTATTTCTGATAAGTCATTTGCCCTCGTCTTGTGCAGATTCAAAAGGATATTTGGTGGATGAGGATGGATTTGATTACATGAAAATAACATTTTTGAGGGATATCAAAGCTCAGCAGAGAAGTTTGAGGTGAGTTTTTGTTTTTTTTTTCCTCAGTTCATGTTGCATCTTCTATTATCGAATTGTCAATTTTGATACTCTTGGATTGATGTTATCTACATGTTGCATCTGCAGAGACTACTCAAAGACTTATGCTCGGTCTAAGTACTATGATGAAGCAAAACCATGGAGTGAAAGGTGTGATGTTGCATTTCCTTGTGCTTCCCAGAATGAAATAGATCAGTCTGATGCCATTAATTTGGTTAATTCAGGTTGTCGTATACTTGTAGAAGGTAGTAATTCACTATGTGAGATGCAATGGCTTTTAGTATCTATTCCTGATTTGATAAGAAAAAAATGAGTATATTCATTTGAACTGACATTATTATATATTATTATGTGCTGCCTAGGTTCGAATATGCCATGTATCCCTGAGGCGGTTGATGTTCTGAGAAAAGCTAATGTTCTTATTGCTCCTGCCATGGCTGCTGGTGCTGGAGGGGTGTGTTCTTTACTTCTACAAGGCATATGAATCTTTATGTACCTTTTTGAGTATCTATGCTACCATGGAATTCGATGGCCAGTGATTTGTGACATGATAGGGTTCTTTTGGACATGCTTAGTTGTCACCAAATAGAGGCTCTGCACCACAGTTTCATTGATTGTCAGGATGCCATGCTCAAGAACACATTTTTGTTTTAGAATGCAGCTAACTATAGATGTGAATGAAAGTAGATACATTCCAAAACCATTAATTAGTAAGGCTAACTATGGATGAATCTATTCAGAATCATTCCAAATTATTAGTAAATGCTCTGAATTATTGGATATGCTATTACGTAGCCATATAAGAATAGGCTACTCATCAACCCACTGACTTAATAACTTTATTTAAGTGGATTGAGTATGTTCTTGAACTCTTGTTTCCATATATTTTTGAGTTGAAGGTGGGGCATATGAGCCATGGCTGCTTGACTGCGTTACATTCGTCCATTTCAATTTTGGTTTTGATCAAAATTTTTCACTAGTTTTTTTCTTATATGTATTTATTTTTTAAATTGTTGACCAACTTGGCTACAGGTTGTTGCTGGTGAACTCGAATTAAATCATGAGTGCAATTTGATGCATTGGTCACCTGAGGACTTCGAATCTAAATTACAGGTACAACTATGAATTTCATTTCAATTCTTGTCGACTTGTGTCTTCAAAAATGCAAATAGATTAAAGCACATGCAGAAAATACCAACTCCATTTCTCAATATTCCCGGCCTTTTAATCACATTGATGAAATATTAGATTATATTTTTCTGAATGGAATCCAGAGAATTCACTATAGTGAAAGTGACTAAAGAACCAACTGCTACTTGATGACCACCCCTTCTGCGAGTCCTGTGAAAGTTGACTTTTAGAACTGTTAAAATGACTTAAATTATCTAAGTTTCAAAGTAGCTCTTGACATAAAGTTGATAAGGAAATAGTGCATACAGTTAAGCTCCTTTAGGATATTTCATATCGTGCTGTAGTATTAACCATAATTAAGTTAACAAGTCTAAACAGACATCATTATATTTGATGGGGACTCTTCATATTCTTACAGGAAGCAATGAAACAGACATACCAGAGAGCCCTCAAAGCTGCAACTGATGTTGGCTATCAGAAGGAGAGTCCAGAGTGAGTGCTGAGGCAGAGATTTACTCTGCTATGGCGTTCTTTAACTATAATGTTTTCTGTGAACTAAACTTATAAATCCTTCAAGCTTATACTGAGCGGATATCATATTGTATTGTCGTGACAATATGTGGTTTTTTGAGATGTCTGGCATTCTTATTTTCTTCAATGGTTTGCCAGGGCTTTGGTACATGGAGCAGTCATCTCAGCTTTTCTGACTATCGCACAAGCTATGACCGACCAAGGGTGCGTATAGAACACAAGAACGATGTACAGTTCTTTGTATGCTCCCCTAATTGGATTTCTATTGATCAACATCTATCACCAAGCTTGGACATTTGCACGCGGCGGCAGGGAAGTTCTATGATCAAAATACTTTGTAACATATATGTAATGTAATTTTTTCTTCCAAAAAAATGTGGAGATTTGATCATCATACACATGATTTATTTAAAACAATGTCTAGTTAGTAGTAGAATAGGAAGTGTCTTTAGATTTGTTTCCAGAAATATTTTTGTTTGTTAGTCTGTAAGAGCTCTCTCTCAATTTTTTATTGCAACACTGTAAAATACCTGTTTAGTGACATTGGCAATAAAATTCAACTATCCATTGTATGGCTGTGTTAGGGAAACTGAAGATTGTTCATTATTTATGATCAACGATTGATAGAAATATGAGGTAATTATTCTCCTTCAACTTGACAGATTGTGAAATTTACCGGTAGAGGGCATATCTGACTTTTTCATCACTAATCATTCAACTCTAATTTCAGGTAATAAACATAATAAACAGCAAATTCTAAGGTACAAAGTAATATTATTCAATTCATACAATAAGTGCCTTCAACTGAGAAACATGTCAAATGACAGTTTTCCCCTTGTTATACTATACACGCAAAAACCTTGAGACATCACATAAAGCAATCTTCACTTTCAAAAATGCATCGATGCCAACATGCATTATCTCCTTATATGAAAACTCAAACTGAAAAACAAGTAAATGGTAACCTGAAACATTTGTTATAAGCATTGAGAAGACATTATTGAGTGAAAAGGAAAGAGTAAAAAAGAAAGTCTAAAAATGAAGATAAAAAGAAAAGAAAAAAAGAAATTTAGTGACTAGCATGAGGTTTCTAATTTCTGGTGCTTCAAACATAATATCAGTAACCAAGTGATGATAAATTCTTGGGATTGCATTAGTTAATCAAATATAAACAAAACATTGATAGAAGTTGAATTTATTCCATATCGCCCCAATAGTGGGCTATTATGGTGTATATAAGTGATTGGACTCTCTTCTCCCTTGAGCAAGTTTTTGAGAATAAATTCTACCCAAGTCCATTTTATCATGGTATCAGAATCACGTTTATTTCTCTCCCTTCTTTGGTTGGGGCGATGATGGGTTTGGACCCTGGCCTTACACACCGAGTGTGAGGGAGGGTGTTAGCAGTTGAATTTGTCCCACATCGCTTCAATAGTAGGTTGTTATGGTGTATATAAGTAATTGAGCTCACTCCTCCCTTGAGCTAACTTTTGAGAGTAAATTCTACCCAAACCCACTTTATCAAACATAATATTAAATTTTTATTGTAAAACATCAAGAAAGTCTTATTCATTTCTTACAGCAAGTGCAATGCACATCTGTCAGAAGCTCTTATTAGTAATCACTTATTACTAATCAGTATAAAAATAAACAACTGAAAAAGGAAAGAAGGAAAAACATAAAAACCTGATCTTGTCAGGAACAAAAATTACATACAAAACTATAGGTACAAGGGATTACTCAATCATTCAAGCCATTCAGTTATTAAAATGTGAAAGGAGAATGACACCACTTTAAAATATGAGGGCAAAGCACAAAGATTATTTTTTTACTGGAAGAGGTTGGATAATTCTTCACCTCTGCTTGATTGTTCTTCATTATATAGACCCTCCTTATATGCTTTATCTTTTCCAAACAGAAAAAAAGTATTCCCAACATTAAGTAAATCTACTAAAATTAAAGCATGTTCTTAACTAATAGATAAACAAATCAAGTTGAATAATTTTTTGTGTGTGTGTTTCTGTTGAGAAATTCAAATAAAGGGAACGAACATTTTTCCTTTGGCAATTACTAGATCTTATCAAATGTTAGGGAGAAGGTATAGGGGCAAAATGATCTTATCAGGACCTTGTTTAAGAAGAAAAGAATATAGCATTTTAGATTGTTTGAAAACAACAACATACCTTTACTAACATCAAAGCAACAAGAAGGATTCTTTGCATCCTATAAATATAAAGGGAAAGGAATAATTTTTTTTTACAATTTCTAAACTAATAACCATTTTAGATTGTTGTGAAGGGATCAATATATGCTTTGACAAATGGTGGGTCTAATTATAATTTAGATTGAAGCTGAAAAATTCATTTTCATTGTAGTTATACTAGCTATAAAGCTGAAGATAATTCACCTTAGAATAACAGAGAGAAAACAGGGGGGATTATAACAATGAAAGAACTTACAATTGTTTTATGATGGATTTCCTTCTGGAATTTTTAGAAGATAAACAAAGCGACAGTCTATCATACATTATCATTTCACATAATCATTCATTTTATAATAACAGAAAGAAAACAAGGGGAATTTAATAAACTAAAATGATACTGACACTCTATAATTTAACTACCATGAAAGCAAAGAATGTGCTACCATTGTTGGATATGAAGAAAGAAAAGAATATGAGAATTGCTTTTGCTAGGAGAAAAGTTTGGTACCTTAACTAGCATCAAAGCAACATGTTGATTAGAGTCATCTGGTGAAAGATTCTGTGGTCCTTTTTTGGGCTATATAAATAACAATTGGAAGGCTAGAATTTTCACAACACAACTAAACACTGCAAATATTTCAATATCTTAAGCAATTACCATCTTTGATCATGGCTGAAGAGCTTATCTCCAGAATCCTTGGTCAATTGGCTTCCTTAACAACTCAAGAGCTGACCCTCCTTCAGGATGTTGATAACGAAGTTAGAAAGCTCACTCTCTATTTCACAGCCATTCAAGCTGTGATTGAAGACGCGGAGCACAGAGAAGTGAAGGAGAGGGGTGTACGAATTTGGTTGGATCAGCTCAGAGACGTCTCATATGACATCGAGGACGTGTTGGATGAGTGGATCACGGCGAGCAAAAAATCACAAATGAAGGAAGCTGAAAATGCTTCCAAGCTTTGGAAAAAGGTATGTTCTTGCATCTCCTCTGAATGCTTTTGTTGCAAGAAAGTTTTCCTACGTCATGAAATTGCTATCAAGATAAAAGATCTAAATGAAAGACTTGGTGATATTGCCAAGGAAAAGGATAGTTTCAATTTTAGCTTGACTACAGGCACTAGACAACCAGAGCACGAAATAACTACCTCTCTTATTAATTTACAAGAGGTCTATGGAAGAGATTATGATAAGAATACATTAAAAAACTACTTGTTAGCTGAGAGTAGTCAAGAATCAACAGTCTCTACCATTTCTATAGTAGGGATGGGAGGGATTGGAAAAACAACTTTAGCTCAATTAGTTTTTAATGATGATGAGGTCAGCACCCATTTTGACAAGAAAATTTGGGTGTGTGTCTCTGATCCTTTTGATGAGATTAGAATTGTCAAAGCAATTCTTGAATCTCTTTTAGGTGAAAAAAAAGATAAAGGTGAACTAGAAAATGTGTTACAAGACTTACGTCAGTCTATTAAGGACAAGAAAATTCTTCTTGTTTTAGATGATGTGTGGATTGACAATTCTACAAAATGGGAAAAAGTGAAGAGTGCTCTTCATTTTGCTTCCCAAGGGAGTAGAATTTTGGTAACCACGCGTAAAGAGAGTACTGCAATAATAATGGGAAGAACCAAAACTATCCGAATAGGAAGATTAGGTGACGACGAATCTTGGTCATTATTTAGTCAAGTTGCATTTTCTGGAAAAACAAAAGAAGAGGTTGAAAATTTAAAAGAGATTGAAAAATTAAAAGAGATCGGTCGAAATATTGTGGGAAAGTGCGATGGCTTGCCTCTTGCTATAAAGACTTTAGGAAGTCTCTTGAGATTCAAGACGCAGGTTGAGCAATGGCAAAGTGTCTTAGATAGTGATTTATGGAAATTAGAAGAGGTAGAAAAAGAGCTCTTCCCCCCAATCCTCTTGAGCTATTATGATTTGTCTTCTAAACTTAGAAAATGCTTTACATATTGTGCCATATTTCCAAAGGACTATGTGATAGAGAAAGATATATTGATCAAGTTATGGATGACCCAAGGTTTTCTTAAGGTAGAAGGAACCAAAGAAATGGAATTAGTTGGTGAAGAATATTTTGAAAATTTAGTAAAGCGTTCTTTGTTTCAAGATTTTGAAAGAAGTGAATATGATGGTAGTATTATAAGATGCAAGATGCATGATATAGTGCATGACTTTGTTCAATTTGTTTCAAAGAATGAATGTTATGCAATAGAAGCTGAGAGTGATGCAATTCCTCAATTAGAGATTTCTTATGAAAGTGTTCGACATTTATACGTAAGAAGTGATTTTGATAGAATTCATTCCTCTATTCTTAATCTAAAAAAATTGCGTAGCTTTGTTATTGAGAACAAATATAAAGGAAACTTAACTGGACATTTTGAGCAATTTACATGTCTGAGGACATTAAATTTGAGTGGCTATAATTATAAAATTCCAAAAGGCATAAAATATTTAGTGCATTTGAGGTACCTTAAGTTGAAGGATAATTATAATATAGAAAAATTGCCTAAGGTATTGTGTGATTTATATAATCTACAAACCTTGGATGTCACTGGTTGTAGCTGGATTAGAAAGCTACCCCAAGGGATAGGAAAGTTAGTTAATTTGAGGCATTTATTAATTGGTGGGACAAGGACATTAAGGTACATTCCAAAAGGAGTAGAGAGATTGAGTTGTCTAAAGACATTAAATAAATTTGTTATTAATGGTGATTATGATTATGGTAACAAAGCATGCGCTAGTCTAAGAAGTCTTGACTCTTTGAAGAAGTTGAAACATGGCACATCTTTAGAGTTAGAGTTGGTAAATGTGAGGGATAGTAATGCACTTAAACTTGCAGATTTTCAGAGTACCAAAAATCTCCTTTATTTGACTTTATTATTTTATGCTCAGCATTTCTATAAGCGGAGAAGCAGAAATGAGGAGAATGTAATGATTATTAAAGCACTACAACCACCTCCAAATTTAGAGAAATTACGGATAGAATGGTTTGAAGGTAAATCCATGTCTTTTGATTGGATGGTATCATTAATCAAGTTGAAGGAGTTAGAGCTTTCTTATTGCTCCAAGTGTGAGTATTTACCTCCTTTGGGAAAACTACCATCCCTTGAATCACTCTTTATATATAGAATGTATAGTATAAAAAAAGTGGGTAATGAATTTTTGGGAATAGAAAATGATGCCACATCATCAATTGTTACCTTTCCCAAATTGAAATTCCTCTTTTTCATGGGGCTTTATGAATGGAAAGAGTGGAATCATGAGATTACAAATAGTAGAGACAAGGATATTACAATCATGCCATGTCTTCATTCTTTGTCAATTAAATGGTGTCCTAAATTAAAGACACTGCCAGATCAAATTCTTCAAACACCAACACTGCAGCTATTAGAGATTGTTGATTGCAATGCTCTGAAAGACCGTTACAAGGAGACAGGAGATGACAGGAGCAAGATCTCTCACATTCCAAAAGTCTCTATCAGTGATCGGCAGATTGTTGGAACGTGAGAGATGCAATTGCTATTCACCCATTGGTAAATTCATTCCCCTTCTCCTTTTTGTAATTCAAAATCTTATATTACAATAATGTTTATTATTTTCATGGATTAATATTTTGTTTTTATTATTTTCCGTAGGACTCTTATTTAACCAATTGTTATTGATTGCATTGGTTATTTAACCAATTGTTAGATCAATTTAATTTATTTATTTTTATGCATGAAAAACTGATTTATAATTTTTTTAAAACATGATATTTTGCATTTATTATAATATTTTTTAAAGACATGCAAAATTATAATAAAAGAAAATTGATAAAAGTATTTAGATAACTTAAATAAATGTCTTTAAGAGTAGGATTTATCTGGTTAGGTCAATTTAATTTATTTATTTTTATGCAAGAAAAACTGATTTATAATTTTTAAAAACATGATATTTTGTATTTATTAAAATATTTTTTAAAGACATGCAAAATTATAATAAAAGAAAATCGATAAAAGTATTTAGATAACTTAAATAAATGCAAAATATCATGTCTTTAAGATTAGTATTTATCTGGTTAGATCAATTTAATTTATTTATTTTTATGCATGAAAAGTTGATTTACATAACTTAAATAAATGCAAAATTTGGTTAAAAATTGTCTTAAAAACAAATATTATTAAAATTCTTATAACATTGTTACGTATAGTTGTGGATGATTTCCAAACCATGTTTAGGTACTTTGTTTAGCAAATTGAGCTCTTTCTTAATCTTCATTTATCAGTTATAGCTGTTTATGTAACCAATGTTTATCATTCTAATTTTTTTTTTTTTTTTTAATTTCATATTTCTTTTTGTTACCTTGTGAAAATTGCAGACTTCTCAAATGCTGCAGCCACAACAAAATGCAGTCCAATGGAGGAATGAAGCCAAAATAATACACATATGTTAGCAACATGGTATCCAAATAAGTCATGAGATGTTTGGTGTTTCTTATTTTGCCTCATCTTGTCTAGAGGCTGCTTGTTTATATTGTATGCATACTATTGAAGATGACCTTTCAGTATTATGAGCAGCAAAATGGCAAAATTAGGGGAAACAGCTGCATGTTCTCCTACGAAAGAGAGTTTTGGTAGAGTTACGGATGCCTTTTGTACGGAAGTCGTTTTGGTGAGTTTTTTAATATACTTGTAACACGGAATTCAAGTCTTGAGATGTTTAGTATTTCTTTAATTGTGCCATTTATCAAGAGGTTGATTGTTTGTATAATTATGCATATTATTGAAGATGATCTTCCAATATGATGTGCAGAGCAATGACAAGAATCAGGAAAAAGGCGCTTTTTAGTGAGTTTCTCAGATGAGTTTTGATATCTTTTGCTCCTGCAATGCGTCAAAATCAGATCACAGCTTTAGATTATTTGGCCATTATTTTGCACCCAACGGTATCAAACTTTGTTGGCTATAGCTTGATTATGTTATTATGTATTGGTTCTTTAAGTTTTAGCTAAGGATTTCTCATTTCCTGAATGTTGCAGGCTCCACAATAAATTCAGATCCTAGTCCAAATTTGTTGACATCATCAGTTCTGACACTGCTTTTGCTGTGATTTCATTGTTGTATATAACTGTAAAATTGTTCTTCTAAGTTTCATTAATCTGATATTTCCTTTCATTACTTTGAAGAAACTGCAGACTTCTTAATTATTGTGGAATAGTTAAAATCCAGTTTATTGGAGGGATGATCCCAAAGCAGAACAGGGAGAAAATGATATTCTTGTTTGCCTAATTCATCATAACTCAGTTGACTGAATAAATTTGCCTCTCAGAAAATCATTCTCGCCTTTTCGGTCGTTTATGTGAATCACAGTCAAAATAGTCGGGAATTTAAATGTTTAGGACTAGGACAAGAAACGAGAATGTACAAAGGTGGGAGAAGTGATGAAGCAAAATCCTTGCTCTTGAGCGATGGACAGATGCCTTGTTTAGAAATCACATGGTATATTAGTTTCTATTTGTCTAATTAAGCATACGTCATTAAGTAAATATATTTATAATCTCATTTTGAGATACTCATACTTTTTATTTATGTTGTTTATGTGAATAGAACACGATACAGTTTGGCCGACTTTGGACTCGAGGAGCAACGATGAAATAGGAGAACCAAGAAGTTAGGAGATGTGATTAAAGGAAAGAGGTTTCTAATGTTTCAATAACAAATTATGTTTTCTTCTCTTATTTTCCACTTAAAGCAATCTCATGATAGAAGTTCTGTTTTCTTTTGGGCCGTTTAGTTAGATATCAAATTCTTTTTTGAAGAAATGATGTTCATACAGACTATGAAATGAGGTAATTCCCCTGTTTTAATTATTCTTGGTTCATTGGATTTGCATAAATTGTTTTAAATCTTGTGTAAAAAACCACTTTAAAATAAACTCTCATAATGCTATCAGTTCTTTTAATTTTTTGTTTTGTTATCTCATGGACACAAGGTATCTTCTGAGTTCTGAAAGTGATTCTTAGTGTCAGGCATCAAGGTGTCACAACACTCCAATAGGACCCATAATTCTCTGTGGTTTTCTTGAGCAGTAGTGACGCATGATACAAGCTCAGTAGTCGAAAGAATGTGTTCCTTCTTCCTGTTCTTTTTTGCACCATCAGGTAATTTTTCGTCTTGACTCCCCCTTTTTTTTTCCCCCTTTTTGGTTAGTTGTGATTTCTTATTATTGTGATTAATGAGGCATATTTTTTATATTCTTGATCAGAGTGACAAGCCTGAAAACCATTCTCTTCTTTTTTGACTTCGTTAGATGGTTAATAAATGCCATGCTTGAGGGAGCATGTCTTGCACCTATTGTTCCATATTTTTTCACACGCCCTCAGTGTAGTTGGGGCTTTCACACAAGACATTTGTGCTGTAAACTTTTGACATACAATACTGATCAATATAAATATAACTAGTGCAAAGAAATCTCTAAGTTTCTGAAGCAATTCAAGCACGAGCAGATCAAAACTCAAATTTTTGGAGTTCAGAGTTGTTACAATTTTTTTATAAACACAAAATAGCTTTCATAGTTTATAATATGATTGAAAATTGTTTAAGTGCTTCAACTGCTATACAGTATCATAGTTTCTTTGTTTTACAGACATTAAAGAATGCTTAATCACCATACAAACTTGGAGGGGCAGCAGGAGGAAGTGATTATGATTTTGAAGGAAAAAGTGATAATGAGGTAAGATGTTTGTTCT
The DNA here is from genome assembly GCA_026225825.1 of Pistacia integerrima. NCBI lineage: Eukaryota > Viridiplantae > Streptophyta > Magnoliopsida > Sapindales > Anacardiaceae > Pistacia > Pistacia integerrima. Next base: position 1,069,217 of record CM047750.1, read on the forward strand.
ATGTTACGATGGTATTTCAGTAAGAACCTTCTAAGAAATTCTGAAAGTTTCTCTTACAGTTCTTTGTGAAACCCATGCTGGCAGATCATGCGCTTTTGCCAAAGTTTCATGAATGAGATCTATATATATCTGGGTCCTGACAGGGTAACTTATGAAGATCTCCTTTTCATCTTTAATCTGCTTTGGAGTCTCTGAGTTATATGACCCACTTCTCCATGCCTGATTTTCTGTTTTGTGCAATTTTAGGATCTTCCATCAGAAGAGATGGGTGTTGGCACCCGAGAGATGGGGTATCTCTTTGGGCAATATAGACGTCTTGCTGGTCATTTTCAGGTACTTAAAAACACTTGAAAAAGGCTGTTTGACACGTTGAATTTATCTTGTATTTTTCTTCTTATATTCTCATTATTCTCTGTTATTTTTCATCATTATTATTTTTGGAGTCATTTCTTTAATTATTATAAATTATTATGTACTGCCTAGGTTTGATTATGCCATCTATCCCTATGGCGGTTAATATTCTGACAAAAGCTAATGTTCTTATTGCTCCTGCCATGGCTGCTTATGTTGGAAGGGTGTGTTCTTTACTTGTACGAGGCATATGAATCTTTATGTGCCTTTTGAGTATGTATGCTAACTTGGAATTGAAGGCCTCTTCAAATTCCTTAATGTAGGGTTGTTGCTTTCTTTTCTTTAGGTGGTCTTTCCTTGCCCTTGCCTCCAGCGGATTTTGAGTCCCGACCATATGATTGTTTATGCATTTAGTTTGGTTTAAATAGGTATCAAGAGTTTGGTTTAACTATGGTGTTTAGCAACATAATTACAGTGATGAGTGACTCAATAGGTTTGGAACTTTTTTCTGCATTAACAGCATGCCCTTTTAATTTTGCAGTGATTTGTGACATGATAGGGTTCTTTTGGACATGCTTAGTTGTCACCAAATAGAGTCTCTACGCCACAGTTTCGTTGATTGTCAGGACACGATGCTTAAGAACACATTTTTGTTTTAGAATGCGGCTAACTATAGAGTGAATGAAAGTAGATACATTCCAAAACCATTAATTAGTAAGGCTAACTATGGATGAATCTATGCAGAATTATTCCAAATTATTTGTAAATGCTCTAAATTATTGTGTATGCTATTACGTAGCCATATAAGAATAGGCTGCACATCAACCCACTTACTTATATAACTTTATCCAAGTGGGTTGAATATGTTCTTGAACTCTTTCCACATATTTTTGAGTTGAAGGTGGGGCATATGAGCCATGGCTGCTTGACTGCCTTACATTCGTCCATTTCAATTTTGGTTTTGATCAAATTTTTTCATGAACTTTTTCTGATATGTATTTATTTATTAAATTGTTGACCAACTTGGCTACAGGTTGTTGCTGGTGAACTCAAATTAAATCATGAATGCAATTTGATGCACTCGTCACCTGAGGACTTCAAATCTAAATTACAGTTACGACTATGCATTTCATTTCAATTCTTGTTGACTTACAACTTCAAAAATGCAAATAGATTAAAGCATATGCAGAAATTACTAACCCCATTTCTCAATATTTCGGGCCTTTTAATCACATTGATGAAATATTAGATTATATTTTTTTGAGTGGAACCTAGAGAATTCACTGTAGTAAAAGTGACTTCCGAACCAACTACTACTTGATGACCACCCCTTCTGCTAGTCCTGTGAAAGTCGACTTATATAATTGTTAAAATGACTTAAAATATCGAAGTTTGAAAGTGGTTGTTGACATAACGTTGGTAAGGAAATAGTGCATATAGTTAAGCTCCTTTAGGATCTTTCATATCGTGAGATAGTATGCTTTCCAGAATCCCAAATTCCGGTACTTTAATTTGCAAAATTGTGTAACCTACGGATGTCTTTGTTTTTGGTCAATGTGTGAGAAATTGGAAATTATATATTTTGCAATTATGTTTTTGTGAATTCTTATCGCAATTACATGTTACAGGAGAAGATATTTGATTTGTCAATTGCATTGGTGTTTGTGATATTAAAGCGAGAAAACAGGCAGAGCAAGTGACCAACTGGTGAAATTTTTTAAGCATATTCTTTTTAACTGTTCTTTATTTTTACCTGCAATCACTGAATGTTATCAACTTCTTGTTGGCCCTTGTGCAGATTATGTCAGTTAGCTCTTCCATCCTCCCCAAATTCAGTGAGCAAAATCTTTTTACAACTCATAAAGGTTTGTTTTTGTTGTCTTCTAGCTATTAATATATTCAATTACATTATGTGATACTTTGTTTTCATATCTCATTCTTGATGCAGTAAAGAAAGTTCAACACTACATCAAATGTCATGCTTTGAAGAACTAGCTCTTTTATCTGCAAGATCACTGTTGTCGAAAAGGTAATGTCTTCTCCACAATTTTTAGTCTGAAAAATGACTAAGTTTGTTATGGAGAATTATCTAGATCAATTTGTGTTATTATTTTTTCAACTATTAGAGTTTTTCTTAACATTGTACGTCACAATGACAGGGTTTGAATAGGATGTTCTTGATTATGCCGACGTTATCATCAAAAAATTTGATGAGCTCTGAAGACAATAGAGAGAATATAAATTTTGAACAGAAATTTAGGCATCGTGCTATGAATTTTGCTCAAAAGGGAGCATACATAATCCTCATGATGTTGTTGAAATTGTGTCATGAAACCAAGAGATGGTTGAATATTGGCCAAATTTGGCCACTCTCTTTATTAAGGGCATAATGGTGTTTTTTCTTTGTAAACTTATATAAGCCTTGAGATAATCTTGTTTCATAACAAGGGGGGAGTTGGAAACATAAGAGAGATTGTGGAGAGAAACACATGGATTTTCCGCTCTTACATTAGAACCGTCTCTTTAGGATTTATTGTGGTTTGAGGCTTTTGATCCTAAACTTATTGGAAGAGGTGTGAGAGTGTTTTGTAATTCTTGTTCCATCTCATATAGTGAAACCAACATCACCACCTGTGGACGTAGGCATATTTGCCGAACCACGTAAATCGTTGTGCTTTTTTGTGTTTTTGCCTTGACTGTTTTTTTTTTTTTCCGTAGCTACTGTTTGATTGTTTTTCATTTGGACATTTTTACTTGGTATTTTCAGTTTTCTCGAAAACTAAACTATGATTTAAGTTTACAAATATTCATTTAAGATATAATTGTTAACCATGTTCCGCAAGCATTCAATAGCCCATTAACAATGCTAGGCCAGTAATGTAGTAGAACCCCACGCGGGCTCATCCACCATTATTGGTATTTTTCTTGAAATTTTCACAACTATACGTAACCAAATGAGAAAGCATAGCGAATAGCAACATGATCATGGTCAATCCAGCAATGCCTAAATCACAATAGACATTAATAATTATCGCTGATGTGGAAAGCATTAATTGTAGACAAGGAATTAAAGCAAAGTCATGGATTCTTCTCTTCAAATTACTGCCCATTTGTACCAGCCCCACAACACAATAAATTGTTTGTCGTTGTCTAGAGAGAATAGTAACGTTATACAACTTATACTGTTTTCTATTGATTTTACATTTAAAAATATGTATTCTCAATATATTTCGTGTTACATTTTACATTCATAGTGAAATGTTAGGATCTGATTATAAGTTTTGGGTTCTTTCAACTTAGTAGACGTTCTTCAGATTAAAAACATTTGTGTAACCTCCAAAAACGAATGCTTTGAACCCAAATACAATTACTATGATTGAAATTGAAAGGGAAGAAAATTGAAAGGGAAGAAACAAAAAACAGAGGGCTAAGCAATAAAGTGGGGCTCAAATATAGTTACTCTTCATGAAAATTCCTTTGGTGAAATTGGTCTTCTCATAGTGGGCCAAGTTTCTCCAAATGCCGAAGTGATTAAGTAGCAGCTCCACATGTTGTTGATTGTAGACAGAAATGTTAAACCAAAGAGGGAGTGGTCCAATAAACCACGTCCTATAGCATGGCCCATGAGAAGCAATAGAGATGACAGAGCCCTTTGATAATCCAACTCAGTTTGTTGAAAATCTTAACATTGATCCAACCCAAATTGACCATACAATCTTTCTCACAAAGTTAATAGAAAATCAGTATTTGTGGGGTTTTGAAGTCGATATGTAAAGGTAATAGATAAAGTTCAATCATTCCAATGCAAAAACAAACTTCAAAGTGATGTGAAACAACAAGAGTTTTAGAAAATCTGACTTGTTTCTGCTGTTGCTGCAATTCTGGGTATAAGTAGTAGAAGTTGGAGAGAAATTTGGTTATTTGAGAGATGAAATGTGACAAAGAAAGTGATGAAATGTCCAAAGATGATGAACAAAGGATGATTAATTTGCTTAAGTGACACCAAGACACAGAGTTGGATGAACTTTGAAAATGAATGGCACAACTCACAGCTCAAATCACCCGAGTAATTTTTGGTTCTTTATTAAAAACTATATCTTCTTCAACTTTGAACCTGACAAAGAAAGAAATTCTTGAAACAGAGCATTTCCTACGTGCCAATCAATACCTACTATACAATCTGGATTTTGATGGCTTGGGTACAAAATCCATGAGCTAGCTACCATTCTAATTAAACTATTTCTTCTTAAAATTGCAGTGGTGAGTCTGGTGACTGATATTCAACATTTCTTTCGGTGCAGGATTTCCTGGTTGCTGCAGCTTGAAAAGAAAAGAAAACAAAACAAAACTTCAGCATGAGATAATTTTAGAAGAACACAAAAGTCACATTAACGAAAATGAAGTAATAATGATCAAAATTCTCTTGAAAATAGAATGTAAGACCAGATTATTAAGTCATGAATTCTGTAGTAACTGCAAGGGATGTTAAAACTGATTTTCGAGTAGTATTTGTATCGTACTCAATAAGATTATATAAGATTACCTGTGGTCACATTACCTAGACCGTTTCTCATTCAACGGCATTAGAATCCAACTGCAAGAAAAAAACTCAATGCTAATGGTGTCTTAAAAATGAAGGAGAGGAATTACCTGCTGGTTACGTTGATGGCATTGTTGGGTGTTTGAGTTGAGAACTGAATGTCGGTATCTTTGCACATATGCAGAATCAATGTTGAAATTGATGATCAGCTGTCGGTTCTCTGTTCTTCAAGAAGAGGACAACTAACAATTTTTTTCTTCAACGTTGTCATCTGACGAAGGTGGTTTGGCAACAAGGTTAATTTGGGGCAGTCACAATTTCCAAGGTCTGAAGAGATGGCATTATTTTAATATTTTCATCTCCTGTCTTTGTAATTTCGTAATTCCATTCTTACCATTCGTTCATTCCCCAAAAGCGAAGAAATTTCAGTTTAGGAAACACAATAATTGATGAAGATGATGACGTGACATCACTCTGTATTCCCAAAAACTCATTGCTCACACTTTTTACACTCTCCAATCTCCAAAGAAGGCAAATACTCACAGTTTATGCAATCCCAAAGAAATAACTTTCTCAAATTGGTTAATGACATCATGAACATTTGTGTTTCCAACTGTCCACTATAAAGTCCCAGTATCAATACCTCTAAATTTGGAGGCGGTTGCAAGGCCTCAAGAAGTTGTTCATGCTTCTCATTCATCCTCCCATCGAAGCGCGCATGCAAGTAACGCAAGTCTTTCTTTTTGTTAAATTCTATTCCCCTAACCTTACCCACATCTGTCAAATTTCCCAACCCTCTTATTGTAATTTCCCGAAGGTGATTGAAGGTTTTAAGACATTCAACAGAACATTCTTTGCTACCATAACCACCGTCACTTGTAACAAATTCCCATAATGTTCGTAGACCAGTTAATCGCTCGAAACTTTTTGGCATCCATCTTCTACTAGGACACCCCCAACATAACAGATATCTCAGGTTGATTAAGTTTCCCATCCCTCTAGGTAGTTTTATGAGATTTCTACAATAAGTGATGTCTAAGGTTTGTAGATTATATAACCCACACAATATCTCAGGCAATTCTTTTATGTTATCATTCCAAGACAAATCAGGGTACCTCAAGTGTATTAATTTTTTTATTTCTACAGGAAGTTCTTCAATTGAGCATTTCTTCAAATATAATGACCTTAGACATGTAAACTGACCAACTAATTTGGACAAAACTATCTGAGGATCAATACCGTAATTACAATCAACCATAAGGCTACGTAGAAAAGTATTTCTAATATAAATAGAGCTAGAAAATGAGGCCCCTCCTTGAATCTTTATCATTGAATGTCTAACATTGTCATAAGAAGATAGTAATTCAAATTCTCTTGTACCATCAACCTCTGTTGTATAACATTCATTTTGGGTAAGAAATTGAGCAAAATCATCTACTATATCATGCATCTTTCAGGACCTTATATTGATATCCTCTTCATCTTTTTGAAAATCTTGGAAGAAAGAACGCATTGCTAAATTTTCAAAATACTCTTCACCAACTAACTCTATATGCTTATTTGGTTTTGACCTCACATAACCTTGAGCCATCCATAACCTAATTAATTGTTCTCTCTTTATTTCATAATCCTTTGAAAAAATTGCACAATATGAGAAACATTTTTTTAAAAGAGGGCATAAATCATAATAACTCAGTAGTAGAGGTCGAAAAAGCTCATGTTCTACCTCTTCTAATTCCCATATTTCACTCTCTAAGATATTTTGCCACTCGACAAATGTTCTTTTATAGCACAAAAGACTCGCTAAAGTCCTTACAGCAAGCAGCAAACCTTTACACTTTTGAACAAATTTTCTACCAATTTCTACAAATCTATTGGATTCTTCATTGGTCTTTCCAAAAACAGCAATGCGACTAAATAATGACCAACATTTCTCGTCAGGTAGTATCCCTAGTGAGATCATTTTGGTGGTTCCGATGACATTTGCAATATTCTCTTTACGTGTGGTCACTAAAATTCTACTCTCTAGAGAACCACATCGAAAAAGATGCTTCAATTGATCCCAATCTTTTGAATTTTCAGTCCATATGTCATCTAAGACAAGAAGGGATTTCTTTCCCTCTATATGTCAACGTATGTTTTGCACTACTGTTTCTAACACATTTAAGTTTGGTGCATTATTTGTAAGAGATTCAAGGATTGCTTTGGTAATCCTAAGCTCATCGAAAGGCTCGGAAACACACACCCATATTTTTTTATCAAAATGAGTGTTCACCTTATCGTCATTAAAAACTAATCGAGCCAGAGTTGTCTTGCCAAGTCCTCCCATCCCTACTATAGAGATAATGGGGAGGACTTATTGATTGCTTTGATGACTTAACAACAAATCTAGTATTGTATTCTTATCATCATCTCTTCCATAAACCTCTGTTAAATCAATTACAGAGGTTGTCACTGGTCGTTCTACTTCTTTGCTAACCTCAGTGATAGATCTAAAGTGGAACCTCTCTTTCTCCACAGCAATAATATTAAGTTTTTCATCTAGATCTTTTATCTTGATAGCAATTTTACGACGTAAAACCAGTGAACCACAACTAAGATAGTGAAGAATGACATAACGTACCTTTTTCAAAGGCTTAGAAGCATATTTGTTTTCAGCTTCTTTAAGCAGAATCTTTGTGTTCCACTCATCCAACGCATCATCTATGTCATAGGATATGTTTTTGAGCTTCTCTAACCAATCTCTCACAACATTCTCCTTCAATTGTCGGTTCTCAGCATCAGCAACCACAGCTTGAATGGCAACGAAATTGCTTTGAAGCTTTTCAACTTCTTGCTCAACACCAGCAATCAGCCTTATCCGTCCTCCTACTCTTTGACGGCCGATTGAAGCCAGTTGATCCAAGACTATGGAAACAAGTGCTTCAGCCATATTGAATGAATTGATTAAAAAAAAGAGAGATTAAGAAGTCACAAGGTTTTTAATGTTTATGCTAATTGTGATAAGGCTCTACCTATACCTTCTATTCACCTTATATAATTGATACACGTGGTAGGACTAATGAGATATTTATTATTGATAAAAGGCTTGTCTTCATATGTGTCTATATATAGACACGCATTAAGAGTCATGTGTGGTGGAGTTTATCTCAAGGGTCAGTTTTTTTGCAAAATAATTGAACGGCAATGATTCATTGGAGCACAAAGTCTGAGATTACAACTATTATGTACTTATTTGCGAAATTAAGTGGGGTGACATCATTGACTGAATCCGTGTTGACATAAGCTTATTACTTGTTGACTATGGAAACAAGTGATTTAGCCATATCAGAATAGAGATTGAGAAATTGAAATGCAGACTTTTCGATTACTATAGACACATTAAAATTCAGTTCGTTGGAGCCTGGAGGGATGATGCCAAAATAGAACAGAGGGGAGACCATGTTATCTTGTGAGGATGGTATATGGATATTTCAGGGTACTTCTGCTCTTGTTTGAGATGTTTACACCCCTCTTTGAGTTTGTTAACATGGATTTTATTTATAAGAATTCAGCTGCACAAAAAAGGTTGCAAACAAGCAGCAATTATCTCATCTATGTTCTGTTTTCTGATCTCATGCAAGCAGGTGAGACAAACCGTACATGAACTCTCCATGTTTTTCTTCTGAAACTCATTGGTCCTGTTGATGTGCAAGTAATTGGACTAATAGCATTCTATATAATCTAGGCACAATCACCTCCTTTTTCCTTTCGTCCACACAGTCAAAACTGTCCAACAGTTAATTTCTTTTAACAAAATAAAATGTTTTTTGACAGGCTATGCACAAGAGATGCTGGAGAGCTTGACTGATTTGATTAGGCCAAGGCAAAGCTGGTGTCTTTGGGGGCCATTCTGTTGATAATTGAAGGCTGAGGACAACAGAGACAGAGATTTTGAAGGGAAAACAGGGCATTTGGTGTTAATTTTGTGCTGAAAATTTGTCAAGACTCCAGGGGAACTGTAGGTCACCAGATTATGTGATGACCAGAATAACATTTATTGTACAATCTGCGTGCTACTGAGAATGACCTTTAAACACGATGTGCAGAGTGATGACCAGAATAAGGGGAAATAGTTGCCTACTCTTATGTGATGCAGAGGGTTTAGGCAGAATATGCCTTATGTGGACAAGTTTTCCCGGTGAGTTGTTTTGATGAGTTCATAATATCCATGGCTCCCGTGGAGTGTCAAAATTGGCTTGCAGCTCTCACTACTTTGGCCATTACTTGGCAGCTATATGCTGAGATCACAGGCATTTACAATTTTGCAATTAAGTGGGGTGACATCAGAAATGGTGAATTTACTCCAAATTGCACCAAACTTAGAGAAATCTGCTTATAGATTTCTTCTCTTTTTTCTTTCCAGTTATTAATGTCTTTTTACATGCTTAAACAAGTGTTTTTATTGCCATATTACTTGTGCTGCAGTTTGAGTTTACATATAAGAAGGTGCCAATTTTTGAAGGAGGAACTTGTGAATGCTCCAAATCTATTCCTGTTGGCAACAATGCATTGTCTTACAGAATTGAGGAAATGTCAAGAGATATTTTAAGGTTATTACGTTGGTTGTGTTAATTTATTTTTTGAGTTTTGATGAATTAATAAAGGGGAAAACTTTGTTTGATATGTTTGAGTTATGCATCTTAATTTTATGGTTTTATTTTATGGTTTCAATGGATTGATAAGTGTTAAAAGTGTATTTGATATGTTCTTAGTTGAAGGCATTTTTTTTTTTTTCTGAATGGAATTATATTTACTTGAATTATTAGTTTTTGAATGACAAATTGAATATTTATTGTTTTCTATTGTCTATCTCAAGTTTTCATTTCTATCAGACTCTTAATATCTAATCAACATTCAGAAACCATTAATTTTCTTATTCACTCAACAAATATAATATTTAGTACATGACATAACATAACATTAGATACAAATATAACCAAAAAAAAATACAATATAGTGTTACCAAATATGCATTGTACTAACTCGTACAAAAATTAAAATAATGCAATCAATTCTACGTTAAAAAATGCTTAGTAAAACCATTGTATTAGTTAATTAATATTAATTAGTGTTTATAATACTATTGCAAATGCATAGTAAAAATGCCTAGGCAAATTCATTGATTGACATTCACCACTATTGACAAACGTTGAATAGAGTTTGACCAAAGTTAATCAGAGTTTAATTGATAGCGACCAGTGTTTGACTAACATTGACCATATTTGACTATCGCTTTGACTTCCGTTGAACAAGATTGAACACAAGTCTATTCAAGTTTTGTTTTGACTTCTGTTGAACGACATTGAACATTATACAATATTTTGTATAGTATTATAGAATGCAATATAATGCTAAATAATACTATACATATTTACTTAATATCATGTCATGATGCGTGTCAAACATGTCCTTACAGTTTCATTTGGCATGATCATTGTTGGGATTTGAGATATGGGTTTAGTTTGTTTGTGGCAATGGGTTGTATGATTCCTTAATTCTAATAACCAGAATGCAAAAAGATTGACTTAATGGCTAAGGCTAATCCACCACTGGGCCGAGATTAAGTTTAACTTGTGAGTCCCATTCTCCCAAAAGATTGGGCTTACTAGGCCCGTGAAAATTTAAAACATGAAAAAAGAATCCAACAAAAACGTATTATTCATATAATAATATAATATAAAAATAAATAAATTAAAAGAGCAAGTGTAGGATTCAAAATAAAGGCAAAATTAAGGATATTTTTTTTTAAATAATTATTTTTGAATTGAAATATTGAGAAGATATGCGTCACAATTTGGAAGGTTGGATTACATGACATGACAAATAGGAAATTTGATTTTTATCCCCCATTTTAATATTGAGTAATATTACACTAACAAAGATTCTATACAACGTGATTTATATAAAGTGTCGTGACACTCCTTTTGCATTATCATATCCTTGACTATCCTTTAATATGTATTTATTAATTTTTTTAATTAATTCATCTAGTTATATTCTTGATACATAATTTTGTATTAGAGTTATTTTTAATATATATATTTCCCACCAATATAATCACTATGTTTATCTATTTTACATTTAATTGTTCTTACTAATTATCATGATTTAATGTTACTGCAGTGGGTAATTGAATTCTCAATTATGGTGAGTAATTTGAAACTTCAATTTTGAAACAGAAAGAAAATGTGTTCAGTCAAACAAAATGCTCATGTCTTGGTGAGTAATTTTAGCAGGGCCAAACACTTTAATTTGTCAATCTTCATCATTTTGAGTACATGCAAATTCAGACAAATGCAGGGAAAATGAAGATTCATAACAAGAGGAATTGCAAATGGGGTCAATGCATCCTATCTCGTGTGTGTACTGAAACTTGACTGCTTCACAAAGAGCTTGCAGTATCTTTTGCTTTCTATCATAAATCGTTGTCCCTCGTCACAATGTGCTTGTAGTATAGCATGTACCGAGTGCAAGGAAAATAGTCAAGCAACGACCATTAATGTCTGTAACACAAACAAGTTCAATAAGTACCTAGTGGTGAACTATGGTGTTTAACGACATAATTATAGTGATGATTGACTCGATAGCTTTTGAGATTTTTTTCTGTATTAACAGCTTGCCCTTTTGATAATGATCAATGCTTAATTTTTAAGTGATTTGTGACATGATAGGGTTCTTTTGGACATGCTTAGTTGTCACCAAATAAAGGCTCCGCACAACAGTTTCATTGATTGTCAGGATGCCATGCTCAAGAACACATTTTTGTTTTAGTATGCGGCTAACTATAGATGTGACTGAAAGTAGATACATTCCAAAACCATTAATTAGTAAGGCTAACTGTGGATCAATCTATGCAGAATTATTCCAAACTATTAGTAAATGATCTGAATTATTGTGTATCCTATTACGTAGCCATATAAGAATATGCTACTTATCAACCCACTGACTTAATTACTTTATCCAAGTAGATTGAGTATGTTCTTGAACTCTTGTTTCCATATATTTTTGAGTTGAAGGTGCGGCATATGAGCCATGGCTGCTTGACTGCCTTACATTCGTCCATTTCTATTTTGGTTTTGATCAAATTTTTTCACTAGTTTTTTCTTATATGTATTTATTTTTTAAACTGTTGACCAACTTGGCTGCACGTTGTTGCTGGTAAACTCGAATTAAATCATGACTTACGTATTTGGCTACAGGTTGTTACATACGAATATGTATTTAATTTCAATCCTTGTTGACTTATAACTTCAAAAATGCAAATAGATTAAAGCATATCCAGAAAGTAACAACCTGGTTTCTCAATGTTTTGGGCCTTTTAATCACATTGATTAAATATTAGATCAAATTTTTTCGAGTGGAACCTAGAGAATTCACTATAGTGAAAGTGACTATAGAACTAAACTGCTACTTGATGACCACCCCTTCTGCTAGTCCTGTGAAAGTTAACTTTTAGAACTGTTAAAATGACTTAAAATATAGAAGTTTCAAAGTGGCTCTTGACATAAAGTTGATAAGGAAATAGTGCATATAGTTAAGCTCCTTTAAGATCTTTCATTTCGTGCTGTAGTATTAACCATAACTAAGTTCATAAGTCTAAATAGACATCATTATATTTGATGGGGACTCTTTTCATATTCTTACAGGAAGCAATGAAACAGACATACCGGAGAGCCCTCAAAGCAGCAACTGATTTTGGCTATCAGAAAGAGAGTCCAGAGTGAGTGCTGAGGCAAAGATGTACTCTGCTATGGCGTTCTTTAACTATAATGTTTTCTGTGAACTAAACCCCAAAAGTCCTTCAAGCTTATACTGAGCAGATATTATATTGTATCATCGCGACAATATGTGGTTCTTTGAGATGTCTGGCATTCTTATTTTCCTCTCTTGTTTGCCAGGGCTTTGGTACATGGAGCAGTCATCTCAGCTTTTCTGACTATCGCACAAGCTATGACCGACCAAGGGTGCGTATAGAACACAAGAACGATGTACAGTTCTTTGTATGCTCCCCTAATTCGATTTCTATTAATCAACATCTATCACCAAGCTTGGACATTTGCACGCGGCGGCAGGAAAGTCCTATGATCAAGATACTTTGTAACATATATGTACTGTAATTGTTTCTTCCAAAAAAATGTGGAGATTTGATCATCATACACATGATTTATTTAAAACAATGTCTAGTTTGTAGTAGAATAGGAAGTGTCTTTAGATTTGTTTCCAGAAATAATTTTGTTTGTTAGTCTGTAAAAGCTCTCTCTCAATTTTTTATTGCAATATTGTAAAATACCTGCTTAGTGACATTGGAAATAAAATTCAACTGTCCATTGTATGGCAGTCTTAGGGAAATTGACGATTGTTCATTATTTATAACCAGCGATTGATGGAAATATGGGGTAATTATTCTCCTTCAACTTGACAGATTGTGAAATTTACCGATAGAGGACATATCTGACTTTTTATCACCAACCATTCAACTCTAATTTTAGGTAATAAACACAATTTCTAATGTAGAAAGTAATATTATTCCAATTCATATTATAAGTGCCTTCAACTGAAAAACATGTCAAATGACAGTTTCCCCTTGTTATGCAACCTTGAGACATCTTATAAAGCAATCTTCACCTTCAAAAACGCACTGATGCCAACATGCGAAGGGAAGGGACTTGCAGCACTGAGGAATCTCTCCTTCATAAATTATCTCATTCTTATATGAAAACTCAAACTGAAAAACAAGCAAATGGTAATCAGAAACATTCGTTAGAAGCATTGAAAAGACATTATTGAATGAAAAGGAAATGGAGGAACAAAGGAAGTCTTAAAATGAATATACAAAAACTTTCAGTGACTAGCATGAGGTTTGTAGTTTCTGGTGCTTCAAACATAATATCAGTCACCAAATGATGATAAATTCTTGGAATTGCATTAGTTAATCAAATATAGAGGAAACATAATATTAAATTTTCATTGAACAACATGAAGAAAGACTTGTTGATTTCTTACTGCAAGTGCAATGCACACCTGCCAGAGCGAATTGATAAGCTCTTTTTCTGACTCATTATATAAATAAACAACAGAAAAAGAAAAAACATGAAAATCTAATCTTATCAGGAACAAAAATTACATGCAAAACTGTAGGTACAAGGGATTAATCAATCATTCAATCGATTCACTTATTAAAATGCGAAAGGGGAATGATGTCACTTTAAAATATGCAGGCGAAGCACAAAGATTAATTTTTTACTGGAAGAGGTTGGATGCTTATCTTTTCCAAACAGAAACAAAGTATCCCCAACATTAAGTAAATCTGCTAAAATTAAAACAGGTTATTAAATGATCAATAAACAAATCAGGTTGAATAATCTTCTTGTGTGTTTATGTTGAGGAATTCAAATAAAGGGAACAAACATTTTTCCTTTGGCAATTACTAGTTCTTATCAAATGTTAGGGAGAAGATTTAGGGGCAAAATGATCTTATCAAGACCTTGTTTAAGACGAAAAGAATATAGCATTTTAGATTGTTTGAAAGCAACAACATACCTTCACTAGCATTAAAGCAACAACAAGGATTCTTTGCGTCCTATAAATATAAAGTGAAAGAAATAATTTTTTTACAATTTATAAATTAATAACCATTTTAGATTGTTTGAAGAGATCAATATATGCTTTGACAAATGGTGGGTCTATCATACATTATTATTCCACATAAATCATTCACTTTATAATAACAGAGAGAGAGAGAACAAGGAGAATTTAATAAATTAAAATGATACTAACACTCTATAATTTAACTACCATGAAAGCAAAGAATGTGCTACCATTGTTGGATATGAAGAAAGAAAAGAATATGAGAATTGCTTTTGCTTGGAGAAAAGCTTGGTACCTTAACTAGCATCAAAGCAACATGCTGCTTAGGGTCATCTGGTGAAAGATTTGTGGTCTTTTTTGGGCTATAAATAACAAACGAAAGGCTAGAAATTCCACAACACAACCAAACACAAAATATTTTGGTAATTCGTCAAAACGAGAACCTCTAAAGCTAAGAATCTCAAGTTTGTTCAGCTTGGCAAGGAAAGAAATGTCCCTCAATTCACAATCAGACAACTCCAGAGTCTTGACATTTGTCAAGAATTGAAGTGATTTCAATGAAAGGTCTGCATATCTTAAACTTACAACTTCTAGTGCTTTCATCTCTTGGAAACATTCATCTGAAACTTTCAATAACTTAGACTTGTCATAGTATATCCATTGTTTTTCACCACCCAATAGCAATATTTTAAGCTTAGGACATTCTAGTCTAACACAGAGCTCTTTTAGTTTGTTTTCCAACAAGGAGATTGCTGTATATTGTTTCCAGCCTTTTTCCCCTTTCAACTCCGTCAAATCCATGCGATGCTTGCTCATGAATATATACTCCTCCTTTGATGCGATCAACAGACAAATATCACGAACTATATCATGCATTTTCACAAATTCTTTTTCATCAGCATCTAATAGCAAACTCAAATCCTTCAGGTCTTCAACCATCAAATGCAGATCCCCTCTTGCTTCTTCAATGGATGAAACACCTTTATATAAATCTAACCCCACTCCTATTCTAACCAAATCCTCCAAAGGAATTTTAAAATCCTGAGGAAATAGTGAACACATCAAAAAACACAATCGAATTTTATCTCCCCTCAAAAAATCATAACTCAACTTAAGACTAGCATAAACACCTCTTTCGTACTATCAACATGACGTAAATCGTCCAGTTTTGACTTTTTAGCTTTTCACATACAACTTCCCATGTTTTATTTTCTTTCTTTCCTCTCAAGTACCTTCCGGTGGTTACAAGTGCTAAAGGCAAACCATCACATTCTCTAGCAATTTGAGTAGCCAAAGAATCCAAGTGGGCACAGTCATCATCTATACCTGCTTGCCTTTTGAGTAAAGCCACTCCTTCGTGCCCCTTTAAAACATTTAGAGGAATTAATGATTGATACTCCTTATGACCGTATACTTTTTGGTTACGGGTTGTTAGAAGCATTTTGCAACCTTTGCTCAATGGAACACCTATGTTTTCCTCGAAATTGGTTTCTTCCCAAACATCATCCAGATTATAAGGTTATTATTAGACTTTGACAATCTTGAAGACAATCTCTTAGCTCTTCCCTCTTCAGTTTTCTCCGTAAGTTCCAAATTTAGGAATTCAGCCAGTTGATCTTGAATATCTATGAGGTTTGGAGTTTGGGATACAGTAACCATCACAACCTCCTTAAAGATGCTCTCTTCAGTGACCTTTTTACTCACTGCTTTTGCTAAAGATGTTTTACCCACACCGCCCATCCCACACAATATAACCATATGGGTGCCATCATTTTTAAGTGCCTCCATAATCTTATCAAAAGCATCCTTCGTAGACCGGCAAAATTCAAAATCTTTAGGTGCTGAAGGTTCACCTGATAGAAGAGCACGAGACCCCACGCCTTCAAATCGGCCTCTATTTATAATTTCCTTCAACCGAATGTGTGTCTTTGTTGCTTTCCCTGCCCAACTGATGTCGAGAGCCCCAATTAGGACACCACCCATTAAAACAATTCTTCAACTGATTGACTGCTATTTCTTTTTTCAACATCTCAACCTCTTCCAAGATTTTGCTTGTATCATTTAGCCAGTCTAGTACAGTTTTAAAAATTTCTTCATCTTTTTTTGTGGCTGCTTCAACACGTTTCTGATATATCTTGTGGGCTTGTGTGGAAACTGAAAGCATTCACCATTGGTCATTGAATATTATGAATTTTTATTGCATGAAGAGTCGCTCCAATATTGCTTCTGCTTTTACAAAAGATGAATTTTGTTTGAGTTCAAATATATTGATAAGACTTTTAAAAACATAAGTGATTTTATGAATAATCTGCAGGGGATAGTGAACCTTTCTGATTTTAGATATATGAATATGCTACTTGAAAAGGAATTGGTTTTGCATCTCACTAGTTGCTAAATGTTTTCTCCTTTCGTTAATAATAATAAATTTTGCAGCAAAAAGTTATCAATAGACTGAAATTGAGCATTCTTAATATTACGTCTGCATGATAAAGTTTGTGTACACCAAAATGAACAGTTTGAGGCTCTTTTAGCTCATTCTCTGTCTTGTGCACCAAAAATTCAGATGTGAAACATCAATCTAGTTACATCCATAATGATTTTGATGTTTGCATTAACATTTTATATCCTCTTAACACTATTACACAGTTATAAATTTTCATACCACTGTGTTCCTTAAGACTGCAGTCTGACATTTTTTACAACTAATGAAGCTCTTATGTCAAAAACGGCTGGATCAATTGTCGAAGCTGCATTGAAAAGGGATCCTCATGAGCTCGAGTTCATACAATCTGTGCAAGAAGCTGTTCATGCTTTAGAAAGAGTGATTGCAAAAAATTCCCAGTGAGTTCCGTTGAGATGAGGTGTATCATGTTGTAATATCTTATTCCAAAGAAAGGAGTCTATAGTTGAGCATATAACCGATCTCTTTATTTTCCATAATTGATTTTCAGTTACGTCAACATCATGGAGCGGTTGTTAGAGCCAGAGCGTATGATTGTTTTCCGAGTTCCATGGGTGGATGACAGGGGTGAGACTCATGTTAGTCGAGGCTTTCGGGTACAATTTAACCAGGCATTGGGTCCATGCAGGGGTGGTATCCGCTTTCATCCTTTAATGAACTTAAGCATTGCCAAATTTCTTGGTTTTGAGCAGGTACTATCTTAAGTCTGGTGTTAATGTTCCTTGACTCCTTGATAGTTCAGTGTCCCTACTTTATGCCTTAACTTAATAGTTCTTTATCTTTATAATTTTCGGTCGACTTGCAATGTCAGTTGAAGTGATTTATAAAAGCTCTCTTTTTATATAACAGGCCACTTTCTGAATTAGTGCTGCCTGAAAATGAATAGATAAATAATTAGATGATCATAAAAATAATTTCATAGATGTTAGCAAACAAAAAATAGCTTTCATAGTTTATAATATCGTTGAAAATTGTTCAAGTGCTTCAACTGCTATACAGTATCATAGTTTCTTCTTATTACAGACATTAAAGAATGCTTTATCACCATACAAACTTGGAGGGGCAGCAGGCGGAAGTGATTTTGATCCTAAAGGAAAAAGTGATAATGAGGTAAGATCTTTGTTCTATATTAAGATGGCATTTCAGTAAGAACCTTCTTAGAAATTCTGAAAGTTTCTCTTACAGTTCTTTGTGAAACCCACGCTGGCAGATCATGCGCTTTTGCCAAAGTTTCATGAATGAGATCTATAGATATCTGGGTCCCGACAAGGTAACTTAAGAAGATCTCCTTTTCATCTTTATTCTGTTTTGAAGTCTCTGGGTTGTATGACCCACTTATCCATGCCTGATTTACTGTTTTGTGTAATTTTAGGATCTTCCATCAGAAGAGATGGGTGTTGGCACCCGCGAGATGGGGTATCTCTTTGGGCAATATAGACGTCTTGCTGGTCATTTTCAGGTACTTAAGAACACTTGAAAGAGGCTGTTTGACATGTTGAATTTATCTTGTATTTTTCTTCTTATATTCTCATCATTCTCTGTTATTTTTCATTATTATTATTTTTGGAATAATTTCTTTAGTTATGAGTGGTTGTTTGCATTGTTTTCAGTCTATGAACGCTTTCATAAGATTAAGACTTCACTTTTTGCTTCATATGTATGCTTTATGCAGGGAAGTTTTACAGGGCCAAGGATATTTTGGTCTGGTTCTAGCCTTCGAACTGAAGCTACTGGCTATGGGCTGGTAATTAATATTTTATTTCAACTCTTTGATTCCATTTTGGTGTGGGTGGGTGTATAGGAACTACAGTGAAGAAATGTGAAATGCACATATTTGTTTTCTGACTCTGCCATCATGGGCAAATGATATTTTATTCTTTTTTTATTTTTTTTATCCCTTGTTTTAAACATCTGGCAATTTATCAAGGCCCATTCTTTTGTAGGTTTTCTTTGCCCAGCTTATTCTTGCAGATATGAATAAGGAGCTCAAGGGATTGAGGTTCCTCACTCAACTTCCGATTATTACATTTTATGCTTACTAATTGATAACTTATGACCTTAATGTAGACATATTTTACTGTATTGACCATAAGACTGCAATTCAATTTTTTACTTGATGGTTTGTTGACTTGCATTTAAGATTTAATGTTTCTAATTCATAGAATCTATACATTGTTGTACTGTTACCTTTCTGGGCATCTCTTGTTCATCGTTTTGGTTACATCTATCTATTGCTTGATCAATTGATAAGTACTTAGAATATTACTTATTGCTGAAAGTTGTATTTTAAGTTTGTTGATGTTAATATAGTCTCTATGAATCTTTCATCCAGATGTGCTGTAAGTGGTTCTGGAAAGATTGCAATGCATGTTCTAGAAAAGCTTATTGCCTATGGTGCTGTCCCCATTACAGTGTCAGGTACTTTTCTGTTCTTGGTGAACATTGTAGAAGTTAGAACTTTAATGTAAGATTAGTGTCGAAACTAGATTAACATACGTTTATAAATTTTCCTTTTCATCTTTTACTCCAAAATTTCTGATAGTAGTCTAGACCTTTATCCTGAGAGCATGTTCGCTGCTTCTCTGCAATACATGCAAAGTTTCTTGTTATGATATAAATAACACCAGACTAGTTAAGCTGAGGGTATTTATTAATAGATGCGCATAAACTACCAAGCAAACAATTAAAACTCTTTCGGCATATTTTTTTTAGATAATAATCTTAGGCTGTAAAAGTTTGTTGACACAGTGTTGATTATCAGATCTTTTTCAGTGAATAGGCACTGGTATAGTTACTTCTGATAAGTCATTTGCCCTCGTCTTGTGCAGATTCAAAAGGATATTTGGTGGATGAGGATGGATTTGATTACATGAAAATAACATTTTTGAGGGATATCAAAGCTCAGCAGAGAAGTTTGAGGTGAGTTTTTGTTTTTTTTTTCCTCAGTTCATGTTGCATCTTCTATTATCGAATTGTCAATTTTGATACTCTTGGATTGATGTTATCTACATGTTGCATCTGCAGAGACTACTCAAAGACTTATGCTCGGTCTAAGTACTATGATGAAGCAAAACCATGGAGTGAAAGGTGTGATGTTGCATTTCCTTGTGCTTCCCAGAATGAAATAGATCAGTCTGATGCCATTAATTTGGTTAATTCAGGTTGTCGTATACTTGTAGAAGGTAGTAATTCACTATATGAGATGCAATGGCTTTTAGTATCTATTCCTGATTTGATAAGAAAAAAATGAGTATATTCATTTGAACTGACATTATTATATATTATTATGTGCTGCCTAGGTTCGAATATGCCATGTATCCCTGAGGCGGTTGATGTTCTGAGAAAAGCTAATGTTCTTATTGCTCCTGCCATGGCTGCTGGTGCTGGAGGGGTGTGTTCTTTACTTCTACAAGGCATATGAATCTTTATGTACCTTTTGGAGTATCTATGCTACCATGGAATCGATGGCCAGTGATTTGTGACATGATAGGGTTCTTTTGGACATGCTTAGTTGTCACCAAATAGAGGCTCTGCACCACAGTTTCATTGATTGTTAGGATGCCATGCTCAAGAACACATTTTTGTTTTAGAATGCAGCTAACTATAGATGTGAATGAAAGTAGATACATTCCAAAACCATTAATTAGTAAGGCTAACTATGGATGAATCTATGCAGAATCATTCCAAATTATTAGTAAATGCTCTGAATTATTGGAAATGCTATTACGTAGCCATATAAGAATAGGCTACTCATCAACCCACTGACTTAATAACTTTATTTAAGTGGATTGAGTATGTTATTGAACTCTTGTTTCCATATATTTTTGAGTTGAAGGTGGGGCATATGAGCCATGGCTGCTTGACTGCGTTACATTCGTCCATTTCAATTTTGGTTTTGATCAAATTTTTTCACTAGTTTTTTTCTTATATGTATTTATTTTTTAAATTGTTGACCAACTTGGCTACAGGTTGTTGCTGGTGAACTCGAATTAAATCATGAGTGCAATTTGATGCATTGGTCACCTGAGGACTTCGAATCTAAATTACAGGTAGGACTATGTATTTCATTTCAATTCTTGTCGACTTGTGTCTTCAAAAATGCAAATAGATTAAAGCACATGCAGAAAATACCAACTCCATTTCTCAATATTCCCGGCCTTTTAATCACATTGATGAAATATTAGATTACATTTTTCTGAATGGAATCCAGAGAATTCACTATAGTGAAAGTGACTAAAGAACCAACTGCTACTTGATGACCACCCCTTCTGCGAGTCCTGTGAAAGTTGACTTTTAGAACTGTTAAAATGACTTAAATTATCTAAGTTTCAAAGTAGCTCTTGACATAAAGTTGATAAGGAAATAATGCATACAGTTAAGCTCCTTTAGGATATTTCATATCGTGCTGTAGTATTAACCATAATTAAGTTCACAAGTCTAAACAGAAATCATTATATTTGATGGGGACTCTTCATATTCTTACAGGAAGCAATGAAACAGACATACCAGAGAGCCCTCAAAGCTGCAACTGATTTTGGCTATCAGAAGGAGAGTCCAGAGTGAGTGCTGGGGCAGAGATTTACTCTGCTATGGCGTTCTTTAACTATAATGTTTTCTGTGAACTAAACCTTATAAATCCTTCAAGCTTATACTGAGCGGATATCATATTGTATTGTCGTGACAATATGTGGTTTTTTTGAGATGTCTGGCATTCTTATTTTCTTCAATGGTTTGCCAGGGCTTTGGTACATGGAGCAGTCATCTCAGCTTTTCTGACTATCGCACAAGCTATGACCGACCAAGGGTGCGTATAGAACACAAGAACGATGTACAGTTCTTTGTATGCTCCCCTAATTCGATTTCTATTGATCAACATCTATCACCAAGCTTCGACATTTGCATGCGGCGGCAGGGAAGTTCTATGATCAAAATACTTTGTAACATATATGTAATGTAATTGTTTCTTCCAAAAAAATGTGGAGATTTGATCATCATACACATGATTTATTTAAAACAATGTCTAGTTAGTAGTAGAATAGGAAGTGTCTTTAGATTTGTTTCCAGAAATATTTTTGTTTGTTAGTCTGTAAGAGCTCTCTCTCAATTTTTTATTGCAACACTGTAAAATACCTGTTTAGTGACATTGGCAATAAAATTCAACTATCCATTGTATGGCTGTGTTAGGGAAACTGAAGATTGTTCATTATTTATGATCAACGATTGATAGAAATATGAGGTAATTATTCTCCTTCAACTTGACAGATTGTGAAATTTACCGGTAGAGGGCATATCTGACTTTTTCATCACTAATCATTCAACTCTAATTTCAGGTAATAAACATAATAAACAGCAAATTCTAAGGTACAAAGTAATATTATTCAATTCATACAATAAGTGCCTTCAACTCAGAAACATGTCAAAGGACAGTTTTCCCCTTGTTATACTATACACGCAAAAACCTTGAGACATCACATAAAGCAATCTTCACTTTCAAAAATGCATCGATGCCAACATGCATTATCTCCTTATATGAAAACTCAAACTGAAAAACAAGTAAATGGTAACCTGAAACATTTGTTATAAGCATTGAGAAGACATTATTGAGTGAAAAGGAAACAGAGTAAAAAAGAAAGTCCAAAAATGAAGATAAAAAGGAAAAAAAAAAAAAATTTAGTCACTAGCATGAGCTTTCTAATTTCTGGTGCTTCAAACATAATATCAGTAACCAAGTGATGATAAATTCTTAGGATTGCATTAGTTAATCAAATATAAAGAAAACATTGTTAGAAGTTGAATTTGTTCCATATTGCCCCAATAGTGGACTGTTATGGTGTATATAAGTGATTGAACTCCTTCCTCTCTTGAGCAAGTTTTTGAGAGTAAGTTCTACTCAAGTCCACTTTATCATGGTATCAGAACCATGTTTATTTCTCTCCCTTCTTTGATTGGGGCGATGATAGGTTTGGACCCCAGTCTTGCACACCAAGCATAAAGGAGGGTGTTAGAAGTTGAATTCGTCTTATATCGCCCCAATAGTGGATTGTTATGGTGTATATAAGTGATTGGGCTTCCTCCTCCCTCAAGTTTAACTTTTGGGAGTGAGTTCTACCCAAGCCCACTTTATCAAACATAATATTAAATTTTCATTGAACAACATCAAGAAAGTCTTATTCATTTCTTACAGCAATAGCAATGCACATCTGTTAGAAGCTCTGATTACTAATCAGTATAAAAATAAATAACTGAAAAAGGAAAGAAGGAAAAACATGAAAAGCTGATCTTGTCAGGAACAAAAATTACATACAAAACTATAGGTACAAGGGATTACTCAATCATTCAAGCCATTCAGTTATTAAAATGTGAAAGGAGAATGACACCACTTTAAAATATGAGGGCAAAGCACAAAGATTATTTTTTTACTGGAAGAGGTTGGATAATTCTTCACCTCTGCTTATATGCTTTATCTTTTCCAAACAGAAAAAAAGTACTCCCAACATTAAGTAAATCTACTAAAATTAAAGCATGTTCTTAACTGATAGATAAACAAATCAGGTTGAATAATTTTTTTGTGTGTGTTTCTGTTGAGAAATTCAAATAAAGGGAACGAACATTTTTCCTTTGGCAATTACTAGATCTTATCAAATGTTAGGGAGAAGGTATAGGGGCAAAATGATCTTATCAGGACCTTTTTTAAGAAGAAAAGAATATAGCATTTTAGATTGTTTGAAAACAACAACAGACCTTTACTAACATCAAAGCAACAAGAAGGATTCTTTGCGTCCTATATATATAAAGTGAAAGGAATACTTTTTTTTACAATTTCTAAACTAATAACCATTTTAGATTGTTGTGAAGAGATCAATATATGCTTTGACAAATGGTGGGTCTAATTATAATTTAGAAGCTGAAAAATTCATTTTCATTGTAGTTATACTAGCTATAAAGCTGAAGATAATTCACCTTAGAATAACGAGAGAAAACAGGGGGATTATAACAATGAAAGAACTTACAATTGTTTTATGATGGATTTCCTTCGGAATTTTTAGAAGATAAACAAAGCGCAGTCTATCATACATTATCATTTCACATAATCATTCATTTTATAATAACAGAAAGAAAACAAGGGGAATTTAATAAACTAAAATGATACTAACACTCTATAATTTAACAACCATGAAAGCAAAGAATGTGCTACCATTGTTGGATATGAAGAAAGAAAAGAATATGAGAATTGCTTTTGCTAGGAGAAAAGTTTGGTACCTTAACTAGCATCAAAGCAACATGTTGATTAGAGTCATCCGGTGAAAGATTCTGTGGTCCTTTTTTGGGCTATATAAATAACAATTGGAAGGCTAGAATTTTCACAACACAACTAAACACTCCAAATATTTCAATATCTTAAAGCAATTACCATCTTTGATCATGGCTGAAGAGCTTATCTCCAAAATCCTGGGTCAACTGGCTTCACTAACAACTCAAGAGCGACCTCGTGGGGTGTTGATAACGAAGTGAGAAAGCTCACTATCTATTTCACGGCCATTCAAGCTGTGATTGAGGACGCAGAGAATAGACAAGTGAAGGAGAGGAGTGTACGAATTTGGTTGGATCATCTGCGAGACGTCTCATATGACATCGAGGATGTGTTGGATGAGTGGATCACGGCGAGCAAAAAAGTAAAAATGAAGGAAGCCGAGAATGCTTCCAAGCTTTGGAAAAAGGTATGTTCCTGCATCTCGTCTGATTGCTTTTGTTGCAAGAAAGTTTTCCTACGTCATAAAACTGCTACCAAGATAAAAGATCTAAATGAAAGACTTGATGTTATTGCCATGGAAAAGAATAGTTTCAATTTTAGCTTGAGTAGGGGCACTGGACAACCAGAGCACGAAATAACTACCTCTCTTATTAATTTACCAGAGATCTATGGCAGAGATCATGATAGGAATACATTAAAAAACTACTTGTTAGCCGAGAGTAGTCAAGAATCAACCGTCTCTACCATTTCTATAGTAGGGATGGGAGGGATTGGAAAAACAACTTTAGCTCAATTAGTTTTTAATGATGATGAGGTCAACACCCATTTTGACAAGAAAATTTGGGTGTGTGTCTCTGATCCTTTCGATGAGATTAGAATTGCCAAAGCAATTCTTGAATCCCTTTTAGGTGAAAAAAAAGATAAAGATGAACTAGAAACTGTGTTCAAAGGCATATGTCAGTCCATTAAGGACAAGAAAATTCTTCTTGTTTTAGATGATGTGTGGATTGAGACTGACAATTCTAGAAAATGGGAAAAAGTGAAGAATGCTCTTCAGTTTGCTTCTCAAGGGAGTAGAATTTTGGTGACCACACGTAAAGAGAGTACTGCAAAAATAATGAGAAGCACCAAAGCTATCCAAATAGGAAGATTAGGTGATGACGAATCTTGGTCATTATTTAGTCGAGTTGCATTTTTTGGAAAGACACATGTAGAATATGAAAACTTAAAAGATATCGGTAGAATGATTATAGGGAAGTGTGATGGCTTGCCTCTTGCTATAAAGACTTTAGGAAGTCTTTTGAATTTAAAAACACATGCTGAACAGTGGCGAAGTGTCTTAGATAGTGATTTATGGAAATTAGAAGAGATAGAAAAAGCACTCTTCCCCCCTATCCTCTTGAGCTATTATGATTTGTCTTCTAAACTAAGAAACTGTTTTTCTTATTGTGCCACATTTCCTAAAGACTATGTGATAGAGAAAGATATATTGATTAAGTTATGGATGGCTCAAGGATTTCTTAAGGTAGAAGGAAACAAGGAAATGGAATTAGTTGGTGAAGAAAATTTTGAAAACTTAGTAATGCGTTCTTTGTTTCAAGATTTTGAAAGAAGTGAATATGATGGTAGTATTTTAAGATGCAAGATGCATGATATAGTGCATGACTTTGTTCAATATATTTCAAATAATGAATGTTTTGCAATACAAGTTAAGAGTGATTCAATTCCTCAATTAGAGATCTCTTATGAAAGTGTTCGACATTTATACGTAAGAAGCGATTTTGTTAGAGTTCCTTCCTCTATTCTTAATCTAAAAAAATTGTGTAGTTTTGTAATTGAGAGAGATGGATATGGACTCTTATCCGGACATTTTGAGAAATTTACATGTCTAAGGACATTAAATTTGAGTGGCTATGGTTATAAAATTCCAAAACGAATTAAATATTTAGTGCATTTGAGGTACCTTAAGTTGAAGGATAGTTTTGATATAAAAAAATTGCCTGAGGTATTGTGTGATTTATATAATCTACAAACCTTGGATGTCACTGGTTGTTTTCATCTTGAGAAGCTACCCCAAGGGATAGGAAAGTTAGTTAATTTGAGGCATCTATTAATTGGTGGGACAAGGAGATTAAGGTACATTCCAAAAGGAGTAGAGAGATTGAGTTGTCTAAAGACATTAAATAAATTTGTTATTAATGGTGATTATGATTATGGTAACAAAGCATGCACTAGTCTTGATTCTTTGAAGAACTTGAAACATGGCCCATCTTTAGAGTTAGAGTTGGTAAATGTGAGGGATAGTAATGCACTTAAACTTGCAGATTTTCAGAGTATCAAAAATCTTCTTCATTTGACTTTATCATTTTATATTCAGTATAAAGAGAGAAGCAGAAATGAGGAGAATGTAATGATTATTGAAGCATTACAACCACCTCCAAATTTAGAGAAATTACGGATAGAATACTTTGAAGGCAAAATCCATGTCTTTTGATTGGATGGTATCATTAATCAAGTTGAAGGAGTTAGAGCTTTCTTATTGCTCCAAGTGTGAGCATTTATCTCCTTTAGGAAAACTACCATCCCTTGAATCACTAATTATAGAAAGGAATAATGGTATAAAAAGAGTGGGTAATGAATTTTTGGGAATAGAAAATGATGCTACATCATCAATTTTTGCTTTTCCCAAATTGAAATTCCTCCATTTCACATGGCTAAATGCATGGGAAGAATGGAATCACGAGATTACAAATAGTAGAGACAAAGATATTACAATCATGCCATGCCTTCATTCTTTGTCAATTAAATGGTGTAAGAAATTAAAGGCACTGCCAGATCAAATTCTTCAAACACCAACACTACGGCGATTAGAGATTGATGATTGCTCTACGCTGGAAGAACGTTACAAGGAGACAGGAGATGATCGGAGCAAGATCTCTCACATTCCAAAAGTCTCTATCCGTTGATTGGAATCATGGAGTGAAGATGAAAGCTGTAACAAACATGGCTGTTCCATTCTCAGATAGCTGCAATTGCTGTTCACCCATTGGTAAATCTCCCTCCACTTCCCCTTTTTGTAATTCAAAATCTTATTTTACAATAATGTTTATTGCTCTGTTTCTAACTAAACTTCATTCTTCTCCTCTATGTTCAATTGTGAATGGTGTTCTTCGGTGTTCGAAGTTCTGTAGGTTTTTCAGGGTTCTAAAGCTAAGAGAAAGAAGGTTATTTGTGCATGAGAGAGAGCAAAAACAAGAGAAAGAAGTCGATGCAAAAGCAGCGTTTTCATTCAAAACAGAAATATATGGACATCATACAAAGATCTTGTTACAACCACTTTTCAAGATATAAAAAAATCTTTAAAAAGTTACAATTTGAACCACTCTTAACAAACACAAAATTCACGACATATTGTGGCTTAATCACCATGTCTTCACCTAAAACATCATTCAAACAACTTCCAAAAAGGATGGAAACGCATATGACAGCATCTTTTAATTCAAAAATCGGCGCCAAACTTACAAACCAACCATGCAAAATGATTTCCAAGAAAATATCATTTACTTCAACACTCCTCCTTGATATTTTTCTTGGAAACTCCAAGTCTGAATCTTAATTCTTCAAACTTGGATCTGCCTAAGGGTTTGGTCATTATGTCAGCCACTTGCTCCTCTCCTTTGCAGTGTATCAGCTTCACCTCACCATTTTGCTCAGCCTCTCTTACTACATGATACTTAATTCTGATGTGTTTTGTGCGACCATGGAGTACTGGATTTCTGGAAATTGCTATTGCAGACTGGTTGTCACAGTGTAGTACATTTCCTTGAGTTTGTTCCAGGCTTAAGTCTTTCAAGATTTTTCTCAGCCAAACTAACTGGTTTACTGTAGCAGCAGCAGCAACATACTCAACTTCAGCAGTTGATTGTGCTACTACCTCTTGTTTTTTTGAATTCCAGCTTATGGCACCTGCATTCACAAAGAAAACATAGCCGGAGGTGCTTTTCATGTCATCTAGGGAGCCACCCCAATCACTGTCAGTGAAACCATGCAAACTGAAATTTTCAGCTTCCTTAAACCATATTCCCAAGTCTGGACATCCTCTAATGTATCTGAGGACTCTTTTTGCTGCTTGCAAATGCAGCTCACTTGGTTCATTCATGAACCTAGAGAGTAAGCTTGCTGCAAACATAATGTCTGGCCTAGTTGCAGTCAAGTATAGTAAGCACCCAACTATACTTCTGTACTTAGTTTCATCAACCTTAGCAGCACCATCACTTTTACACAGTTTCACATTTTGCATCAGAGGTGTGTTGACAGGTTTGCAGTTCTCCATTGCAAATTTTTTAAGTAGTTCATTTGCGTACCTCTCTTGGGAGATAAATATCCCATAAGGAGACTGCCATACTTCCATTCCCAAGAAGTAACTCATCTCCCCTAAGTCAGTCATCTCAAATTCCCTGTGTAACTCCTTCTTGAAATCCAGCAGCCTAGTGGAGTTAGAACCTGTCACCAGCAGATCATCAACATATAAGGATACAAATATCCTTTCATTATCAACCTTCCCAACATATAGAGTATGCTCATTAGGACTTCTTTCAAACCCCAAACTCATTAGGAACTCATTACTTCTGCTATACCAGGCCCTAGGGGCCTGTTTTAGTCCATAAAGAGCCTTCCTAAGTAGGTACACCTTATCCTCTTGTCCTCTAACCACATACCCTTCAGGTTGCTCTACAAAGATCTCTTCATCAAGCCATCCATTCAAGAATGCAGATTTCACATCCATTTGGAAGACTTTCCACTTAAAATGGGCTGCAATTGCAAGAAGGATTCTGATGGTGTCAAGTCTTGCAACTGGTGCAAAAGTGTCAGTAAAGTCCACCCCAAACTGCTGTGCATAACCCTTTACAACAAGCCTTGCTTTGTGTCTGTTGACTGAGCCATCAGGATTCAATTTTTTCTTGTAAACCCATTTCACCTGGATAATCTTTCTTCCGCAGTCGCTACCAGCCTTCCCGTGTTCCATTCTTCTTAATCATGTCCAGTTCTTCATCCATTGCTGCCCTCCACTCTTTGACCTTGGTTGCTTCAGCATAGCATGTTGGTTCCATTAAGGCCAAATTACATCTATCATAAATTTCAGCCAATGGTCTAGTTCCCCGACTGGAGATTCAGCTTCAGAATCAGAACTGAAATCTGGAGCATCCTGGCCAGCAGTCAAACCTTCTCCTTGTTCTTGCATGTTGCTCACTTCCATTTCATTTCTGTCCCAATTCCACAGCCCTTCTTCATCTATCTTTACATCTCGATTGACCAAGAATTTTTTGGTCTTAGGATTGTAAATCCTATATGCTTTGGATAGGCTGCTATAACCAACAAAAATTCCAATTTCAGCTTTCTCATCCAGCTTACTCCTCTTGTTGGCTGGAATGTGAGCATAACAAATGCTTCCAAACACTTTGAGGTGGTTGATGCTTGGCTTTACTCCATACCAAGCCTCAAATGGTGTTTTGTTATCTAAGGCTTTGGTTGGCAGCCTATTGAGAAGATAAGTGCTGTGTTTACGGCTTCAGCCCAGAAAAACTTTCGGAAGTCTCTTTTCAAACAGCATGCACCTTGCCATTTCCATTAGAGTTCTGTTCTTTCTTTCACTCACACCATTCTGCTGTGGTGTGTATGGGGAGCTCAACTGGTGCTTTATTCCAGATTCTGCACAAAACATTTGAAACTGGTTTGAGGTATACTCAGAACCATTGTCACTCCGGATGGTTTTCAGACTCAGACCAGTCTCATTTTCCACCATTTGCTTAAACACTTTAAACACTGCAGCCACCTCACCTTTTTGTTTCAGGAAGTAGACCCAACACGGCCTGGTGAAGTCATCAATAAACAGCAGAAAATACCTGCGCCATTCAAGGAGGGCACCTGCATTGGACCACACACATCTGTGTGTATAAGTTGAAGCTTTTCAGCAGCTCTCCAGGATTGATTTGCTGGAAATGGTTGCCTACTGATTTTCCCTTGCTGGCAAACTTGACATATCCCTTCCTTCTCCTCAATTTCAGGCATACTTTGAACAAGTTCTTTCCTCCTCATTTCCTTAAGTCCAGAATAATGAAAATGCCCAAATCTTTTGTGCCAAACTTCAGTTTCAACACATTTTGCAGACAAGGCATGTAAACTTGAGTTCTTCCATTCAATTGGAAAACTTTTCCCTAACATTCTCACATTCATCAACTCATTCCCTAAGTTGTCTAATATTATGCAAGACATGTTTTGGAAATGCAAGGAGTAGTTCTTTTCTAACATTTGACCCACACTCAGCAAGCTTTGGTTTATTTCAGGTACATAGAGAACATTTGCAATATATTTAGTGCCTAATGAAGTTGGGACAGCAACCTTACCTCTTCCTTTGACTTCCACAAATTTTCCATTGCCAATCTTGACTTTGGAGTGGAAAGACCTATCAATGCTCACAAAACTTGATAGATTTGGAGTCATGTGGTTTGTGCAACCACTATCAATCAGCCATACATCATCACACATGTTTTGGTTCACGCATGAAGCCATGAAGTAGCATCACTTGTACGGATTTGGATGTTGGATCTCCACCCTGCGACTTCTCTCCCGCTGATTTCCTTTGCTTTTACACACTTTTTTCTATGTGTCCATACTGCTTGCATGACCTGCATTGTATGCCAGGTCTGAACCAACATTTGGATTCTGGATGGTTCCTTTTTTTGCAGTGCACACATGGAGGAAATGATCTTTGTCCACCACGTTTCCCTCCTTGATTGTAGCTCTTCTCTTTTCCTTTCTTTTCACCACTATATTTCTTGTCTTCTCTTCCCTGTACTCTTCCTTTTTGACCCACATACATGGCTGTCTCAGTTGAGTCTTCTTGCCTTAGCTGCCTCCTTTGTTCTTGGGCTTGAAGTGAATGAACCAGCTCAGCCAAGCTGATTTGGGACAGGTCTTTGGAGTCCTCTAGGGACGAAATTTTTGCTTCAAACCTCTCAGGTAAGCTCACCAGAACCTTCTCCACCACTCTCTGGTTGGTTAGTTCTTCCCCTAGCAGCTTGACTTTGTTCACCACAGCCATGAGTCTGTCCACATATTCCTTGACAGATTCTGCCTCCTGCATCTTGAGTACTTCAAATTCTCTCCTCAAGTTCAGAACCTGCATGTTCCTTGTCTGGTTACTCCCTCCAAACTCCTCCTTGAGTGTGTCCCATGCTTGTTTAGGGGTCTCACACGCCATGATCCTGGAGAAGACCTGATCTGTGACGGCAGAGTGTATACAAGACAATGCTCTTGGAGCTTTGGCTGCTTCTTCTTCATGAACTCTCATCTGGTTCAGCGTAGGGTTGGGTCCAAGCTGGGGAACTTGCTTCTCCTCTTCCACATATTGCCACAAACCATGGCCCTCGATATGTTTTCATCTTGACACCCCCCAAACATGGAGTCTTGGTCACCGTTGCCCCTGGAGCTGATATTGAGCCGAACGCCTTGCCATGGAAGCTTTTGTGTTGGTATTGCGTCCCTAGAAAGATCAAAGGCGCTCGATACCAATTGTAGGTTTTTCAGGGGTTCTAAAGCTAAGAGAAAGAAGGTTATTTGTGCATGAGAGAGAGCAAAAACAGAAGAGAAAGAACTGATGCAAAAGCAGTCTGCGTTTTTCATTCAAAACAGAGAAATATATGGACATCATACAAAGATCATTACAACCACTTTTCAAGATATAAAAAAATCTTTAAAAAGTTACAATTTGAACCACTCTTAACAAACACAAAATTCACGACATATTGTGGCTTAATCACCTACCCGTCTTCACCTAAAACATCATTCAAACAACTTCCAAAAAAGGATGGAAACTGCATATGACAGGCAGCCCTTTTAATTCAAAAACTGGCGCCAAACTTACAAACCAACCATGCAAAATGATTTCCAGCAAAATATCATTTACTTCAACAAGTTCAATCGTCATTCTTCGTCTTCAATAGTCTAATCTTCGCTCTGTTTGTTCGATCGTCTTCAATATTCTTCGACGGAATTGTTGTGTTTTTCTTCACAAGAATTCCGCCGAAGAATATTTGGTGTCATTTTTCCTTTTTTTCTGGGTTTGGTTTAACATTTTGGTGGTGGATGTTTTTGTTTAGTGATGGAGGAGGGAGAGTGGGTTCTGGTGCGGCGAGCCATAGAGAGAAACTTGTGGAACCCGAGTATTGGAGATGGAGGAGAGAGTTCTAAGCCGTTGAAGGTTATGTTTAGTTGGCTAGCCAATTGTTGGACCGATGCGATTCCGATTGCTAATGGAGGACTTGGAGCCATGGTGTGGGGTGGTGTTGCTTCAGAGACTCTTCAACTTAATGGTAAAGTTCATGTAAATCTTGTAAATCACCAGTTCTTGAAAAAGGAGAGTTTCTAAAGCATCTTAGCCCGAAGTTTCTCATCAGTTTGATGAACGAATACTGGCTTTGTTATAGTTGTGGATGATTTCCAAACCATGTTTAGGTACTTTGTTTAGCAAATTGAGCTATTTCTTAATCTTCATTTATCAGTTATAGTTGTTTATGCAACCAATGCTTGTCATTCTAATTTTTTTTTTTTTTAATTACTTATTTCTTTTTGTTACCTTGTGAAAATTTCAGACTTATCAAACGCTACAGCCACAACAAAATGCAGTCCAATGGAGGAATGAAGCCAAAATAATACACATATGCTAGCAACATGGTATCCAAATAAGTCATGAGATGTTTGGTGTTTCTTATTTTGCCTCATCTTGTCTAGAGGCTGCTTGTTTGTATTGTATGCATGCTATTGAAGATGGCCTTCCAGCATTATGAGCAGCAAAATGACCAGAATCAGTGAAACAGCTGCATGTTTTCATACGAAAGAGAGTTTTGGTAGAGTTATGGAAGCCTTTTGTACGGAAGTTGTTTTGGTGAGTGTTTTAATATACTTGCAACGCGGAATTCCAGTCTTGAGATGTTTAGTATTTCTTTAATTGCGCCATTTATCAAGAGGTTGATTGTTTGTATAATTATGCATATTATTAAAGATGATCTTCCAATATGATGTGCAGAGCAATGACAAGAATCAGGAAAAAGGCGCTTTTTCTTACATGAAGAGGAGTTTGGGCAAAATCACTGATGATTTATTTGGAGAAGTAGTGAGTTTCTCAGATGAGTTTTGATATCTTTTGATCCTGCAATGCGTCAAAATCAGATCGCAGCTTTAGATGATTTGGCCATTATTTTGCACCCAATGGTATCAAACTTTGTTGGCTATAGCTTGATTATGTTATTATGTATTGGTTCTTTAAGTTTTAGCTAAGGATTTCTCATTTCCTGAATGTTGCAGGCTCCACAATAAATTCAGATCCTAGTCCAAAGTTGTTGACATCATCAGTTCTGATACTGCTTTTCCTGTGATTTAATTGTTGTATATAACTGTAAAATTGTTCTTCTAAGTTTCATTAATCTGATATTTCCTTTCATTACTTTGAAGAAACTGCAGACTTCTTAATTATTGTGGAATAGTTAAAATCCAGTTTATTGGAGGGATGATGCCAAAGCAGAACAGGGAGAAAATGATATTCTTGTTCGCCTAATTCATCGTAAATCAGTTGACTGAATAAATTTGCCTCTCAGAAAATCATTCTCGCCTTTTCGGTCGTTTATGTGAATCACAGTCAAAATAGTCGGGAATTTAAATGTTTAGGACTATGACAAGAAACGAGAATGTACGAAGGTGGGAGAAGTGATGAAGCAAAATACTTGCTCTTAAGCGATGGACAGCTGCTTTGTTTAGAAATCACATGGTATTTTAGTTTCTATTTGTCTAATTAAGCATATGTCATTAACTAAATATATTTATAATCTCATTTTGAGATATGCATACTTTTTATTTCTGTTGTTTATGTGAATAGAACACGATACAGTTTGGCAGACATTGGACTCGAGGAGCAAGGATGAAATAGGAGAACCAAGAAGTTAGGAGATGTGATTAAAGGAAAAAGGTTTCTAATGTTTCAATAGCAAATTATGTTTTCTTCTCTTATTTTCCACTTAAAGCAATCTCATGATAGAAATTCTGTTTTCTTTTGGGCTGTTTAGTTAGATATCAAATTCTTTTTTGAAGAAATGATGTTCATATAGACTATGAAATGAGGTAATTCCCCTGTTTTAACTGTTCTTGATTCATTGGATTTGCATAAAATTGTTTTAAATCTTGTGTAAAAAACCACTTTAAAATAGAAACTCTCATAATGCTATCAGTTCTTTTAATTTTTTGTTTTGTTATCTCATGGACACAAGGTATCTTCTGAGTTCTGAAGGTGATTCTTAGTGTCAGGAATCAAGGTGTCACAACACTCCAATAGGACCCATAACTCTCTGTGGTTTTCTTGAGCAGTAGTGACGCATGATACAAGCTCAGTAGTCAAAAGAATGTGTTCCTTCTTCCTGTTCTTTTTTGCACCATCAGGTAATTTTTCGTCTTGACTTCCCTTTTTTTTTTTTTCCCCTTTTTGGTAAGTTGTGATTTCTTATTATTGTGATTAATGAGGCATATTTTTGATATTCTTGATCAGAGTGACAAGCCTGAAAACATTCTCTCCTTTTTTGACTTCGTTAGATGGTTAATAAATGCCATGCTTGAGAGAGCATGTCTTGCACCTATTGTTCCATATATTTTTACAGGCCCTCAGTGTAGCCGGGGCTTTCTCAAGACATTTGTGCTGTAAACTTTTGACATACAATAGTGATCAATATAAATATAACTAGTGCAAAGAAATCTCTAAGCCTGAAAACATTCTCTCCTTTTTTGACTTCGTTAGATGGTTAATAAATGCCATGCTTGGGAGAGCATGTCTTGCACCTATTGTTCCATATTTTTTTACAGGCCCTCAGTGTAGCCGGGGCTTTCGCCATGCTTAGAGCATGCTTGGGCACCTATTGTTCCATATTTTTTTACAGGCCCTCAGTGTAGCCGGGGCTTTCACACAAGACATTTGTGCTGTAAACTTTTGACATACAATAGTGATCAATATAAATATAACTAGTGCAAAGAAATCTCTAAGTTTCTAAAGCAATTCAAGCATGAGCAGATCAAAACTCAAATTTTTGGAGTTTAGAGTTGTTTCAATTTTTTTATAAACACAAAAGTTTATAATATGATTGAAAATTGTTTAAGTGCTTCAACTGCTATTCAGTATCATAGTTTCTTTGTTTTACAGACATTAAAGAATGCTTAATCACCATACAAACTTGGAGGGGCAGCAGGCGAAAGTGATTATGATCCTGAAGGAAAAAGTGATAATGAGGTAAGATGTTTGTTCTATGTTAAGATGGTAATTCAGTAAGAACCTTCTAAGAAATTCTGAAAGTTTCTCTTACAGTTCTTTGTGAAACCCATGCTGGCGGATCATGTGCTTTTGCCAAAGTTTCATGAATGAGATCTATATATATCTAGGTCCTGACAAGGTAACTTAAGAAGATCTCCTTTTCATCTTTAATCTGTTTTGGAGTCTCTGAGTTGTATGACCCACTTCTCCATGCCTGATTTACTGTTTTGTGCAATTTTAGGATCTTCCATCAGAAGAGATGGGTGTTGGCACCCAAGAGATGGGGTATCTCTTTGGGCAATATAGACATCTTGCTGGTCATTTTCAGGTACTTAAAAACACTTGAAAGAGGCTGTTTGACATGTTGAATTTATCTTTTATTTTTCTTCTTATATTCTCATTATTCTCTGTTATTTTTCATTATTATTATTTTTGGAGTCATTTCTTTAATTATTATAAATTATTATGTACTGCCTAGGTTTGAATATGCCATCTATCCCTATGGCGGTTAATATTCTGACAAAAGCTAATGTTCTTATTGCTCCTGCCATGGCTGCTGATGCTGGAAGGGTGTGTTCTTTACTTCTACAAGGCATATGAATCTTTACGTGCCTTTTGAGTATCTATCCTAACATGGAATCGAAGGCCTCTTCAAATTCCTTAATGCAGGGTTGTTGCTTTCTTTTCTTTTTTTAGGTGGTCTTTCCTGGCCTTTCCCTCCAGTGGATTTTGAGTCCCGACCATATAATTGTTTATGCATTTAGTTTGGTTTAACTATGGTGTTTAACAACATAATTACAGTGATGAGTGACTCAATAGGTTTGGAACTTTTTTCTGCATTAACAACTTGCCCTTTTAATTTTGCAGTGATTTGTGACATGATAGGGTTCTTTTGGACATGCTTAGTTGTCACCAAATAGAGTCTCTACACCACAGTTTCATTGATTGTCAGGATGCCATGCTTAAGAACACATTTTTGTTTTAGAATGCAGCTAACTATAGATGTGAATGAAAGTGGATACATTCCAAAACCATTAATTAGTAAGGCTAACTATGGATGAATATATGCAGAATTATTCCAAATTGTTCGTAAATGCTCTGAATTATTGTGTATGCTATTATGTAGCCATATAAGAATAGGCCGCACATCAACCCACTTACTTATATAACTTTATCCAAGCGGGTTGAATATGTTCTTGAACTCTTTCCACATATTTTTGAGTTGAAGGTGGGGCATATGAGCCATGGCTGCTTGACTGCGTTACATTTGTCCAGTTCAATTTTGGTTTTGATCAAATTTTTTCATTAACTTTTTCTGATAGGTATTTATTTATTAAATTGTTGACCAACTTGGCTACAGGTTGTTGCTGGTGAACTCGAATTAAATCATGAATGTAATTTGATGCACTGGTCACCTGAGGGCTTCAAATCTAAATTACAGTTACGACTATGTATTTTATTTCAATTCTTGTTGACTTATAACTTCAAAAATGCAAATAGATTAAAGCATATGCGGAAATTACCAGCCCCATTTCTCAATATTTCGGGCCTTTTAATCACATTGATGAAATATTAGATTATATTTTTCTGAGTGGAACCTAGAGAATTCACTATAGTAAAAGTGACTTCCGAACCAACTGCCACTTGATGACCTCCCCTTCTGCTAGTCCTGTGAAAGTTGACTTATATAACTGTTAAAATGACTGAAAATATCAAAGTTTCAAAGTGGTTCTTGACATAAAGTTGGTAAGGAAATAGTGCATATAGTTAAGCTCCTTTAGGATCTTTTATATCGTGATATAGTATGCTTTTCAGAATCCCAAATTCAGGTACTTTAATTTGCAAAATTGTGTAACCTACGGATGTCTTCTTTTTTGTCAATGTGTAAAAAGTTGGAAATTATATATTTTGCAATTATGTTTTTGTGAATTCTTATCACAATTACATGTTACAGGAGGAGATATTTGATTTGTCAATTGCATTGGTGTTTGTGATATGAAAGAGAGAAAATAGGCAGAGCAAGTGACCAACTGGTGAAATTTTTTAAGCATATTCTTTTTAACTGTTCTTTATTTTTACCTGCAATTACTGAACGTTATCAACTTCTTGTTGGCCCTTGTGCAGATTATGTCAGTTAGCTCTTCCATCCTCCCCAAACTCAGTGAGCAAAAATCTTTTTACAACTATTAAAGGTTTGTTTTTGTTGTCTTCTAGCTATTAATATATTCAATTACATTATGTAATACTTTGTTTTCATATCTCATTCTTGATGCAGTAAAGAAAGTTCAACACTATATCAAATGTCATGCTTTGAAGAACTAGCTCTTTTATCTGCAAGATCACTGTTGTCGAAAAGGTAATGTCTTCTCCACAATTTTTAGTCTGAAAAATGACCAAGTTTGTTATGGAGAATTATCTAGATCAATTTGTGTTATTATTTATTCAACTATTAGAGTTTTTCTTAACATTGTACATCATAATGACAGGGTTTGAATAGGATGTTCTTGATTATGCCGACGTTATCATCAAAAAATTTGATGAGCTCTGAAGACAATAGATAGAACAGAAATTTTGAACAGAAATTAAGGCAATGCGCTATGAATTTTGCTCAAAAGGGAGCATACATAATCGTCATGATGTTGTTGAAATTGTGTCATGAAACCAAGAGATGGTTGAATATTGGCCAAATTTGGCCACTCTTTATCAAGGGCATAATGGTGTTTTTTCTTTGTAAACTTATATAAGCCTTGAGATAATCTTGTTTCATAACAAGGGGGGAGTTAGAAACATAGGAGAGATTGTGGAGAGAAACACATGGATTTTCCGCTCTTACATTAGAACAGTCTCTTTAGGATTTATTGTGGTTTGAGGCTTTTGATCCTAAACTTATTGGAAGAGGTGTGAGAGTGTTTTGTAATTCTTGTTCCATCCCATATAGTGAAACCAACATCACCACCTGTGGACGTAGGCATATTGGCCGAACCACGTAAATCGTTGTGCCTTTTTGTGTTTTCGCCTTGACTTTTTTTTTTTTTTCCTTAGCTACTGTTTGATTGTTTGTCATTTGGACATTTTTACTTGGTATTTTCAGTTTCCTCGAAAACCAAACAATGATTTAAGTTTACAAATATTTTTTCAAGATATAATTATTAACCATGATCCGCAAGCATTCAATAACCCATTAACAATACTAGGCCAGGAAGGTAGCAGAAGTGCAGAGAACCCCTTGCGAGCACGTCCACCATTATTGGTATTGCGAGACATTGATGTAGAAAGCATTAATTGTGTATAAGGAATTAAAGCAAAGTCATGGTTTCTTCTCTTCAAATTACTGCCCACAAGGGCCACAACACAATTAATTGATTCTTGTTGTCTAAAGAGAATAGTAGAGTTATACATCTTAGATTGTTTTCCACTGGTTTTATATTTAAAAATATGTTTTCTCGGTATTTTTAGTGTAACATTTCACATTCATAGTAAAATGTTAGGATTTAATTATAAGTTTTGGGTTCTTTCAACTTAGTAGGCGTTCTTCAGATTAAAAACATTTGTGTAAACTCCAAAAATGAATTTGAATGCTTTGAACCCAAATACAATTATTATGATTGAAAGGGAAGAAACAAAAAACAGGGGGGCTAAACAGTAAAGCGGGGTTCAAATATGGTTACTCTTCATAAAAATTCTGG
Source organism: Pistacia integerrima (assembly GCA_026225825.1). Taxonomy (NCBI): domain Eukaryota; kingdom Viridiplantae; phylum Streptophyta; class Magnoliopsida; order Sapindales; family Anacardiaceae; genus Pistacia; species Pistacia integerrima. The sequence continues at coordinate 1,108,484 of CM047750.1, forward strand.
AGAAATTGGTCTTCTCATATTGGGCCCAGTTTTTCCAAATGCCGTGATTAAGCAGCAGCCCCACATATTGTTCGTTGTAGATAGAAATGTTAAACCAAAGAGAGAGTGGTCCAATAAACCACGTCCTATAGCATGGCCCATGAAAAGCAATAGAGATGACAGAGCCCTTTGATAATCCAACTCAGTTAGTTGAAAATCTTAACATCAATCCAACCCAAATTGACCATACAATCTTTCTCACAAAGTTAACAGAAAATCAGTATTTGTGGGGTTTTGAAGTCGATACGTGAAGGTAATAGATAGAGTTCAATCATTCCCCTCCAAAAACAAACTTCAAAGTGATGTGAAACAACAAGAGTTTTAGACAATCTGACTTCTCGCTGCTGTTGCTGCAATTCTGGGTTTAAGTAGTAGAAGTTGGAGAGAAATTTGGTTACTTGAGAGATGAAATGTGACAAAGAAAGTGATGCTAATATGTATAACTCATTCCATTTCCAGCATTGTCCAAAGATGATGAACAAAGGATGATTAATTTGCTTAAGTGACACCAGGAAACAGAGTTGGATGAACTTTGAAAATGAATGGCACAACTCACAGCTCAAATCACCTGAGTAACTTTTGGTTAAAACTGTATCTTCTTAAACATTGAACCTGACAAAGAATGAAATTCTTGAAACAGAGCATTTCCTACGTGCCAATCAATAACTACTATACAAACTGGATTTTGATGGCTTGGGTACAAAATCCATGAGCTAGCTACCATTCTAGTTAAACTATTTCTTCTTAAAATTGCAGTGGTGACTGATATTCAACATTTCTTTCGGTGCAGGATTTCCTTGCTGCTGCGGCTTGAAAACAAAACAAAACTTCAGCGTGAGATAATTTTAGAAGAACAACACAAAGTCACATTAACGAAAATGAAGTAATAATGATCAAAATTCTCTTGAAAATAGAATGTAAGACCAGATTATTAAGTCATGAATTCTGCAGTAAGTGCAAAGGATGTTAAAACTGATTTTCGAGTAGTATTTGTATCGTACTCAATAAGACTATATAAGATTACCTGTGGTCACATTACCGAGACCGTTTCTCATTCAACAGGATTAGAATCCAATTGCAACAAAACAACACAATGCTAATGGTGTCTTTAGTGCATGATTGTTCGGTTGCTGCAGCTTGAAAAGAAAACAAAACTAAACTTTAGCATGAGTTAAGTTTAAATGAACAACACAAAGTCACATTAACAAAAATGAAGTAAAAATTATCAAATTTCTCTTAAAAATGAAGGAGAGGAAATTAACTGTGGGTTACGGTGATGGCATTGCTGGTGTTCGGATTGAGAATTGAAAGTTGGTATCTTCGCACATATGTAGAATCAATGTTGAAATTGATGATCAGCTATCGGCTCTCTGTTCTTCAAGAAGAGGACAACTAACAATTCTTTTCTTCAACGTTGTCATCTGACAAAGGTGGTTTGGCAGTGACGTTAATTTGGGGCAGTCACCAATTTCCAAGGTCTGAAGAGATGGCATTACTGTAATATCTTCATCTCCTGTCATTGTAATCTCGTATTTCCACTCTTCCCATTCGTTCATTCCCCAGAAGCGAAGAAATTTCAGTTTGGGAAACACAATAATTGATGAAGATGATGACATGACATCACTCTGTATTCCCAAAAACTCATTGCCCACCCTTTTTACACTCTCCAATCTCCGAATTAAAAGAATTTCGAGGGATGATAACTTACCCAAAGAAGGCAAATGCTCACAGTTTATGCAATCCCAAAGAAATAACTTTCTCAAATTGGTTAATGACATCATGCACATTTGTGTTTCCAACTGTCCATTGTAAAGTCCCAGCACCAATACCTCTAAATTTGGAGGCGGTTGCAAGGCCTCAAGAAGTTGTTCATGCTTCTCATTCATCCTCCCATCGAAGTGCGCACGCAAGTAACGCAAGTCTTTCTTTTTGTTAAATTCTATTCCCCTAAACTTACCCACATCTGTCAAATTTCCTAGCCCTCTTATTGTAATTTCCCGAAGGTGATTGAAGTTTTTAAGACATTCAACAGAACATTCTTTGCTACCATAACCGCCGTCACTTGCAACAAATTCCCATAATGTTCGTAGACCAATTAATCGCTCGAAAGTTTTTGGCATCCATCTTATACTAGGACACCCCCAACATAACAAATATCTCAGGTTGATTAAGTTTCCCATCCCTTTAGGTAGTTTTATGAGATTTCTACAATAAGTGATGTCTAAGGTTTGTAGATTATATAACCCACACAATATCTCTGGCAATTCTTTTATGTTATCATTCCAAGACAAATCTAGGTACCTCAAGTGTATTAATTTTTTTATTTCTACAGGAAGTTCTTCAATTGAGCATTTCTTCAAATATAATGACCTTAGACATGTAAACTGATCAACTAATTTGGACAAAACTATTTGAGGATCAATACCGTAATTACAATCAACCATAAGGCTACGTAGAAAAGTATTTCTAGTATAAATAGAGCTAGGAAATGAGGCCCCTCCTTGAATCTTTATCATTGAATGTCTAACATTATCATAACAAGATAGTAATTCAAATTCTCTTGTACCATCAACCTCTGTTGTATAACATTCATTTTGGGTAAGAAATTGAGCAAAATCATGTACTATATCATGCATCTTGCAGGACCTTATATTGATATCCTCTTTATCTTTTTGAAAATCTTGGAAGAAAGAAGGCATTGCTAAAGTTTCAAACTACTCTTCACCAACTAACTCCATATCCTTATTTGGTTTTGACCTCACATAACCTTGAGCCATCCATAACCTAATTAATTGTTCTCTCTTTATTTCATAATCCTTTGGAAAAATTGCACAATATGAGAAACATTTTTTTAAAAGAGGGCATAAATCATAATAACTCAGTAGTAGAGGTCGAAAAAGCTCATGTTCTACCTCTTCTAATTCCCGTATTTCACTCTCTAAGATATTTTGCCACTCGACAAATGTTCTTTTATAACGCAAAAGACTCGCTAAAGTCCTTACAGCAAGTGGCAAACCCTTACACTTTTGAACAATTTTTCTACCAATTTCTACAAATCTATTGGATTCTTCATTGGTCTTTCCAAAAGCAGCAATGCGACTAAATAATGACCAACATTTCTCGTCAGGTAGCATCCCTAGTGAGATCATTTTGGTGGTTCCTATGGCATTTGCAACATTCTCTTTACGCGTAGTCACTAAAATTCTACTCTCTAGAGAACCACATCGAAAAAGATGCTTCAATTGATCCCAATCTTTTGAATTTTCAGTCCATATGTCATCTAGGACAAGAAGGAATTTCTTTCCCTCTATATGTCGACGTATGTTTTGCACTACTGTTTCTAATACATTTAAGTTTGGTGCATTATTTGTAAGAGATTCAAGGATTGCTTTGGCAATCCTAAGCTCATTGAAAGGCTCGGAAACACACACCCATATGTTTTTTATCAAAATGAGTGTTCACCTTATCGTCATTAAAAACTAATTGAGCTAGAGTTGTCTTGCCAAGTCCTCCCATCCCTACTATAGAGATTATGGGGAGGAATTGTTGATTGCTTTGATGACTTAACAACAAATCTAGTATTCTATTCTTATCATCATCTCTTCCATAAACCTCTGTTAAATCAATTACAGAGGTTGTCACTGGCCGTTCTACTTCTTTGCTAACCTCAGTGATAGATCTAAAGTGGAACCTCTCTGTCTCCACAGCAATAATATTAAGTTTTCCATCTAGATCTTTTATTTTGATAGCAATTTTACGACGTAAAACCAATGAACCACAACTAAGATAGTGAAGAATGACATAACGTACCTTTTTCAAAGGCCTAGAAGCATACTTGTTTTCAGCTTCTTTAAGTAGAATCTTTGTGTTCCACTCATCCAACGCATCATCTATGTCATAGGATATGTTTTTGAGCTTCTCTAACCAATCTCTCACAACATTCTCCTTCAATTGCCGGTTCTCAGCATCAGCAAGCACAGCTTGAATGGCAACGAAATTGCTTTGAAGCTTTTCAACTTCTTGCTCAACACCAGCAATCAGCCTTATCCGTCGTCCTACTCTTTGACGGCCGATTGAAGCCAGTTGATCCAAGACTATGGAAACAAGTGCTTCAGCCATATTGAATGAATTGATTAAAAAAAACAGAGATTAAGAAGTCAGAAGGTTTTTAATGTTTATGTTAATTGTGATAAGGCTATACCTATACCTTCTATTCAACTTATATAATTGATACACGTGGTAGGACTAATGAGTTATTTATTATTGATAAAAGGCTTGTCTTCATATGTGTCTATATAATTGGCTGAATCCGTGTTGATGTAAGCTTATTACTTGTTGACTATGGAAACAAGTGATTTAGCCATATCAGAATAGAGATTGAGAAATTGAAATGCTTGGTGTCATTCCCATCCAAAAACAAACTTCAAAGCGATATGAAACAACAACATTTTTAGACAATTGACTTGTTTCTTGGAGAGAAATTTTGTTATTTGAGAGATGAAATGTAACAAAGAAAGTGATGCTAATATGTATAACTCATTCCATATCCAGCATTTGTCCAGAGATGATGAACAAAAGATGATTAGTTGCTGAAGCTCAATTTGCTTTCTTTATTGTTGATTAACTCTATAATCAAAGGTTTTATCTGTATTTTGTCACGAAGTAGAGTTCAAAGGAATTGATACTTTCTTTTGTTATTCTGAAGAAGCTGAAATCAGTGACATAACTTTTGGCCGCAAGGCAGATACATATTCTGCAACGCTTTAATGTTTTACATCTCTAATCCAAGCAAAACGTTGCTCTAACATAGCCAATTAATACAATATACACCAGAGTAGAATGGTCTTAAAATATATAATAATTAGTCTCTAAATACAAATCTAATTGGTTTGATATCAGTTTCAGTTAACATGTATTGGTATATAGAGGTGACATCATTTATTATTATTAATAACACGCTAATATATATTATTCAGATAAAATATTTGCTTAAAATTAGGAGAGGACCGACCAAAGAATCTCTCACATCAACTGAATTAGAATATAACGAAAACAAATAATCTTTTAAGATGCCTCCATTTAGGTTGTTGTAAGAAGGTTAAAGAATTACCAGAGGCATTGGTTCCATTATCCAACTTAGAAATATTAGATGTGAGTAATTGTCTTCAACTTACTGAACTTCCATAAAGATAAAAGATCAGGAATATTGACGCATTTGAGGTTTCTCAACTTATGTCATCGTTGGAGTTTAAAGGAAATGATACTTTCTTTTGTTATTCTAAAGAAACTGCAGACTTTTCAATTACTATAGACACATTAAAATTCAGTTCGTTGGACCTTGGAGGGATGATGCCAAAATAGAACAGAGGGGAGACCATGTTATCTTGTGAGGATGGTATATGGATATTTCAGGCAGGGTACTTCTGCTCTTGTTTGAGATGTTTACACCCCTCTTTGAGTTTTAAACGTGGATTTTATTTATAAGAATTCAGTTGCACAAAAAAGGTTGCAAACAAGCAGCAACTATCTCATCTATGTTCTGTTTTCTGATCTCATGCAAGCAGATGAGACAAAACGTACATCAACCCTCCATGGTTTTCTTCTGAAACTCATTGGTCCTGTTGATGTGCAAGTAATTGGACTAATAGCATTTTATAAAATCTAGGCACAATTACCTCCTTTTTTCCTTTCGTCTACACAGTCAAAACTGTCCAACAGTTAATTGCTTCTGATAAATTAAAATGTTATTTGACAGGCTTAAGCACAAGAGATGCTGGAGAGCTTGACTGAATTGATTAGGCCAAGGCAAAGCTGGTGTCTTTGGGGGCCATTCTTCCTGTTCACACTTGAAGGCTGAGGACCACGGAGAATAGATTTTTTGAAGAGAAAATGTGGTTGGACCGATGATTAGAAACATCTTATGCGTTGGCTTTTTCCTAAGTAATTGAACGGTGATGATTCATTGAATGGAATACAAATGCTGAGATCACAGCCATTTACAATTTTACAATTAAGTGGGGGTGACGTCAAAATATTTACTTTTTCCTATTTTTGTTCTATCCTATTTCTCTCACTCTGAAATTATTTTGATAATATTAGAAAATATTTTTTTATTAAAAATACGTGTTAAAACAACCTTGAAAGAACGGAGTCACCTTGTGTGGTCAACTTTTTCCAAAATAATTGAACGGTGATGATTCATTGGTTGAATCCGTGTTGACGTAAGCTTAACAATTGAATCGTCAGAATTGGTGAGTTGCACCAAGCACCTAACTGGTTAACTTCGAAGTCAAATTTCTTGCGGTCTATAAAAATCAAACAATTGAATCCGTACCTTGTATTGTATTTAATCGTATTACAATGATTTATTTATACAAGTGAGAAATAACAAATTAAGGAAATATAATCAAGGTTGTAATTACATGAAATCATAATAAAAATCAATTACTGATGTTTTATCTGATTTTGGCATGATTTTAGCTTAGCAATCAACACATATTGCATCATTAGTGATATATTTTCATAAAACAAAGAATTATTTGAATTAAAAAAAAAAAGTTTCACCGACTTAGAAAAATTAGATTTAGGGTTTATGTAAGAAATTAAGTTTAAAAATTAAAACAAAGTTATAAAATAGAGACTACGTGTATTTATAAATAATTATGTCATTATTTAGGGTTAAACTTGTCAAGTAAAAATTACATTAACAGTGGGGGATTATGTTCAATTTGATGGGGTTTAAAAATCATTTTCCTTGTGTATATGTTTTGTAGAGGAGACCAAAGGAATAATTTTCTGTTGAGAGCAATAATTTTGTTTTGATATTACCAGTCAATATGGCTGGAGTATAACTTTCCACGTCTCCACGTGAGTGGCCATTAATTTTCTCATCTACAGTAAAGTGGTGTGACTTCATCGGCCCAATCCGTGACGTAATCTTAATAATTGAAGCGTTAGATTCTGTAGTCCTTTTTTGGTCTATAAAAAACAAATGGAAGGCTAGAATTTTCACGACACAATTAAACGCCCCAACTATTTCAATATCTCTTTTGACCATGGCTGAATCACTCGTCTCCACTATCCTGGGTCAATTGGCTTCACTAGCCACTGAAGAGGTGACCCTTCTTCAGGGTGTTGATAACGAAGTGAGAAAGCTCACTAGCTATTTCATGGCCATTCAAGCTGTGATTGAAGACGCAGAGTACAGAGAAGTGAAGGAGAGGGGTGTAAGAATTTGGTTGGATCAGCTCAGAGACGTCTCATATGACATCGAGGACGTGTTGGATGAGTGGATCACGGCGAGTAAAAAAGCACAAATGAAGGAAGCTGAAAATGCTTCCAAGCTTTGGAAAAAGGTATGTTCCTGCATCTCGTCTGATTGCTTTTGTCGCAATAAAGTTTTCCTACGTCATGGAATTGCTACCAAGATAAAAGATCTAAATGAAAGACTTGGTGATATTGCCAAGGAAAAGGATAGTTTCAATTTTAGCTTAACTACGGGCACTAGACAACCAGAGCATGAAATAACTACTTCTCTTATTAATTTACGAGAGGTCTATGGAAGAGATCATGATAGGAATACATTAAAAACCTACTTATTAGCCGAGAGCAGTCAAGAATCAACTGTCTCGACCATTTCTATAGTAGGGATGGGAGGGATTGGAAAAACAACTCTAGCTCAATTAGCTTTTAATGATGATGAGGTCAACACCCATTTTGACAAAAAAATTTGGGTGTGCGTCTCTAATCCTTTCAATGAAATTAGGATTGCCAAAGCAATTCTTGAATCTCTTTTAGGTGGAAAAAAAGATGCAGATGAATTAGAAACTCTGTTAAAAGACATATGTCAATCTATTAAGGACAAGAAAATTCTTCTTGTTTTAGATGATGTGTGGATTGAGATTTACGATTTTAGGAAATGGGAACAAGTTAAGACTGCTTTTGAGTCTGCTTCTCAAGGGAGTAGAATTTTGGTGACCACACGTAAAAAGAGTACGGCAAATATTATGGGAAGCACCAAAAACATCGAAATAGGAAGATTAGGAGATGAGGAATCTTGGTCATTATTTAGTCAGTTGGCATTTTGTAGAAAGACACCAGTAGAATATGAAAGCTTAAAAGATATCGGTAGAAAGCTTGTAAGGAAGTGTGATGGCTTGCCTCTTGCTATAAAAACTATAGGAAGTCTCTTGAGTTTAAAAACACAGGCTGAACAATGGCAAAGAGTATTAGATAGTGATTTATGGAAATTGGAAGAGATAGAAAAAGCACTTTTTCCCCCTATCCTCTTGAGCTATTATGATTTGTCCTCTAGACTAAGAAAATGCTTTTCATATTGTGCAATATTTCCTAAAGACTATGTGATAGAGAAAGATATATTGATCAAGTTATGGATGGCTCAAGGTTTTCTTAAGGTAGAGGGAAACAAAGAAATGGAATTAGTAGGTGAAGAATATTGTGAAAACTTAGTAATGCGTTCATTGTTTCAAGATTTTGAAAGAAGTGAATATGATGGTAGTATTATAAGATGCAAGATGCATGATATAGTGCATGACTTTGTTCAATTTCTTTCAAAGAATGAATGTCTTGCAATGGAAGTTAAGAGTGATTCAATTCCTCAATTAGAGATTTCTTATCAAAGTGTTCAACATTTATACGCAAAAAGTTATAGTTCAGTTCCTAGATCTATTCTTAATCTAAAAAACTTGCGTAGCTTTGTAGTTAAGAGGGCACACTTTTATGAAGGAGACTTATCCAGATATGTTGAGCAATTAACATGTATGAGGACATTAAATCTGTGTGATTGTCATGCACAAATTCCAAAAGGAATAAAATATTTAGTGCATTTGAGGTACCTTATGTTGAAGGATAATTTTGGGTTAGAAAAATTGCCTGAGGTATTGTGTGATTTATATAATCTACAAACCTTGGATGTCACTGGTTGTAGTGAACTTAGAGAGCTACCCCAAGGGATAGGAAAGTTAGTTAATTTGAGGCATCTATTAATTGGTGGGACAAGGTCATTAAGGTACATTCCAAAAGGAGTAGAGAGATTGAGTTGTCTAAAGACATTAAATAAATTCATTATTATGGTGATGATTACGGTAAGAAAGCATGCACAAGTCTTGATTCTTTGAAGAAGTTGAAACATGGCGCATCTTTAGAGTTAGAGTTGGTAAACGTGAGAGATAGTAATGCACTTAAACTTGCAGATTTTCAGAGTACCAAAAATCTCCTTCATATGACTTAATCATTTTATATTCAGAGTGAAAATGAGGAGAATGTAATGATTATCAAAGCATTACAACCACCTCCAAATTTAGAGAAATTACGGATAGAATTCTTTGGAGGCAAATCCATGTCGTTTGATTGGATGGTATCATTAATCAAGTTGAAGGAGTTAGAGCTCTATGCATCCAACAATTGTGAGCATTTACCTCCTTTGGGAAAATTACCATCCCTTGAATCACTAAAGATAGAGGTCATGAGAAGTATAAAAAGAGTGGGTAATGAATTTTTGGGAATAGAAAATGATGCCACATCATCAATTGTTGCCTTTCCCAAATTGAAATTCCTCCATTTCAGAAGTCTTCATGAATGGGAAGAGTGGAATCATGAGATTACAAATAGTAGAGACAAAGATATTACAATCATGCCATGTCTTTATTCTTTGTCAATTACACATTGTTGGAATTTGAAGGCACTGCCAGATCAAATTCTTCAAACACCAACACTGCAGCTATTAGAGATTTATCATTGCTCTATTCTGAAAAAGCGTTACGAGGAGACAGGAGATGACAAGCGCAAGATCTCTCACATTCCAAATATCTCTATTTGATGAAGTGAAGACGAAAGTTGTAACAAACATGGCTGTTCGATTATCAGATAGCTGCAATTGCCATTCAACCATCGGTAAATTCATTCCCCTTCCTCTTTTTGTAATTCAAAATATCTTGTATTACAATAATGTTTATTGCTCTGTTCCTAACTAAACTTGATTCTTCTCCTCTATGTTCAATCGTGAATGGTGTTCTTCGGTGTTCAAAGTTCAATCGTCATTCTTCGTCTTCAATATTCTAATCTTCGCTTTGTTTGTTCGATCTTCTTTAATATTCTTCGCCGGAATTGTTTTGTTTTTCTTCACAACAATTCCGCCGAAGAATATTTGGTGATGGGTGTTCATATTGTCATTTTTCCTTTTTTCTGGGTTTGGTTTAACATTTTGGTGGTGGATGTTTTTGTTTAGTGATAAGAGGGGGGAGAGTGGGTTCTGGTGCGGCGAGCCACAGAGAGAGACTTGTGGAACCCGAGTATTTGGAGATGGAGGAGAGAGTTCTAAGCCGTTGAAGATTATGTTTGGTGGGCCCGCCAAGCATTGGACCGATGCGATTCCGATTGGTAATGGAGGAATTGGAGCCATGGCGTGGGGTGATGTTGCTTCAGAGACTCTTCAACTTAATGGTAAAGTAAAGTTATCTTTGTTTGCGTTGTTGAAGAAAACCTTGGGTTCGTCATGTTTTCCATTGTTCGTGTTTTTATTTTCAGTGAAGAAACACACTTTGAGAGTATTAGTAACTTTTGATTTAGTTCATCATCACTTTATTGTTAAAGAAACAGAATGTGAGAAATTAAAGACTGAATATTTTAACTTAATTTAATTTTCTATATTTTTAATCAAGTAGATGGCAAAGAGTCATTTAAACTGCTTCAAATGTTTGGATTGGTGGCTTTATTATTTTTCTGATAATAATGGTAGGAATGCTATCGCTTGTTCTTTTTAGGTTGAAATTGCTTTTCACTCTGTGTCGGTGACAGAAAGCTTGGGAAACTATGGCATTGGGAAGTAATTTCAGCTTTCCCATCTCTCTTGACAGATAATGAAAGAAGAATTTGACTGATGACCCTGGTGCCTAGGCTGTTGATTAAACCTGTGTGTTATATATTTATATAAGTCATTGCGGATGGTGGTTGTTAAACTTTCTCAGTTAGATCCTGGCATCTTGAGATGATCCGTTCTTGATAGGAGTAACAGGGATCTTTAATTGAAATCAGATCACAGCTCTCACTACTTTAGCTTTTGTTCTGCAATCAGAGGTATTAAACTTGGCTGGCAAATCCTTTATTATATATTTGGGTTTTGTTCTGTTTTTATTGGCTAAGACTTTCTCATTCTATGAATTTGGCAGGCTCTAGATTAATCTTGGAGATCCAATTACAACGTTGTTGAAATCACCAGTTCTTGTAAATCTTGGGCAGCTATAAATGCGATCAAAAAGGAGAGTTTCTAAAGCATCTTAGCCCCAAGTTTCACTTCGGTTTGATGAACGAATACTGGCTTTGTTATGTACAGTTTTGGATGATTTCCAAACCATGTTTAGGTACTTTGTTTAGCAAACTGAGCTCTTGCTTAATCTTCATATATCAGTTATTGCTGTTTATGCAACCAATGCTTGTCATTCAAATTTTTTTTTTTTTTTTTTTTAATTTCATATTTCTTTTTGTTACCTTGTGAAAATTGCAGACTTCTCAAATGCTGCAGCCACAACAAAATGCAGTCCAATGGAGGAATGAAGCCAAAATAATACACATATGCTAGCAAAATGGTATCCAAATAAGTCATGAGATGTTTGGTGTTTCTTATTTTGCCTCATCTTGTCTAGAGGCTACTTGTTTATATTGTATGCATACTATTGAAGAGGCCTTCCAGCATTATGAGCAGCAAAATGACCAGAATCAGGGGAAACAGCTGCATGTTCTCATACGAAAGAGAGTTTTGGTAGAGTTACGGATGCCTTTTGTACGGAAGTTGTTTTGGTGAGTTTTTTAATATACTTGCAACACGGAATTCAGGTCTTAAGATGTTTAGTATTTCTTTAATTGCGCCATATATCAAGAGGTTGATTGTTTGTATAATTATGCATATTATTGAAGATGATCTTCCAATATGATGCACAGAGCAATGACAGGAATCAGGAAAAAGGCACTTTTTCTTCCGTGAAGAGGAGTTTGCGCAGAATCATTGATGATTTATGTGGAGAAGTAGTGAGTTTCTCAGATGAATTTTGATATCTTTTGCTCCTGCAATGCGTCAAAATCAGATCGCAGCTTTAGATGATTTGGCCATTATTTTGCACCCAACGGTATCAAACTTTGTTGGCTATAGCTTGATTATGTTATTATGTATTGGTTCTTTAAGTTTTAGCTAAGGATTTCGCGTTTCCTGAATGTTGCAGGCTCCACAATAAATTCAAATCCTAGTCCAAAGTTGTTGACATCATCAGTTTTGATACTGCTTTTGCTATGATTTAATTGTTGTATATAACCGTAAAATTGTTCTTCTTAAGTTTCATTAATCTGATATTTCCTTTCATTACTTTGAAGAAACTGCAGACTTCTTAATTATTGTGGAATAGTTAAAATCCAGTTTATTGGAGGGATGATGCCAAAGCAGAACAGGGAGAAAATGATATTCTTGTTTGCTTAATTCATCATAAATCAGTTGACCGAATAAATTTGCCTCTCAGAAAATCATTCTCGCCTTTTTGGTCGTTTATGTGAATCACAGTCAAAATAGTCAGGAATTTAAATGTTTAGGACTATGACAAGAAACGAGAATTACGAGGGTGGGAGAAGTGATGAATCAAAATACTTGCTCTTGAGCGATGGACAGATGCCTTGTTTAGAAATCACATGGTATTTTAGTTTCTATTTGTCTAATTAAGCACAAGTCATTAAGTAAATATATTTATAATCTCATTTTGAGATACTCAATACTTTTTATTTATGTTGTTTATGTGAATAGAACATGATACAGTTTGGCAGGCATTGGACTCGAGGAGCCAGGATGAAATAGGAGAACCAAGAAGTTAGGAGACATGATTAAAGGAAAAAGATTTCTAATGTTTCAATAACAAATTATGTTTTCTTCTCTTTTTTTCCACTTAAAGCAATCTCATGATAGAAGTTGTTTAGTTAGATAACAAATTCTTTTTTGAAAAAATGATGTTCATACAGACTATGAAATGAGGTAATTCCCCTGTTTTAATTATTCTTGGTTCATTGGATTTGCGTCAAATTGTTTTAAATCTTGTGTAAAAAACCACTTTAAAATTAAAACTCTCATAATGCCATCAGTTCTTTTAATTTTTTGTTTTGTTATCTCATGGACGCAAGGTATCTTCTCAGTTCTGAAAGTGATTCTGATAGACCTCCCATTAAGAATGTTTATCAATACAAAGGGCATAAGGGACAATCGGGTCAGAAAGTGTAAAGAGTGTGAGGTGCCTTGCTGTTGGTTGTTAGGGAAATTGGTTACAGTCACATGTGAGTGGGGAATCAAAGTTTTTAGTAGAGAGAATAGGTAGTCATGAAGGTAGTATAAATAAAGGGTCAGTTTTGGTGAAGGGATACATATCAATATAGTGTCATTGTGGGAGGTCCCCAGCTCCTCGAATTGTTGAGATCTATCTATTTGAGATTGCCAATTGTTTGGTTGTTTCTTTTCCATTCTTTAGTAATATATCTGGCAGTTGTAAATAAATTTAGCCATCTGTTTGAAAAGCTCACTCAGCTCCCACCCAAGAGACCCACTGACCACGCCATAGTCTTAGAAGCCAATGCCAAGCCTCCTAACATTCGCCCATACAAATACTCTTACTCCTAAAAAAATGAAATCGAAAAGTTGGTAGGTGAGATGCTAGTGGCAGGGATTTTACAACCCAGTACTAGTCCCTTTGCTAGCCCTGTGTTGTTGGTTAAGAAGAAAGATAGAAGTTGGCGTTTACCATATTTAAACCGGTTTTGCGGAAATTCATACTTATGTTTTTTGGCGATATTCTTATTTACAGTCCTGATTTGAATACTCACCTAAGCCACATGAGACACGCTTTTCAAATCCTCACCCAGCATGAATTGGTAATCAATTACAAGAAGTGTATGTTTGGCCGTCAGAGATTAGAGTATTTGGGTCATTTAATTTCAGCGAAAGGGGTAGAAGCTGATCCACAGAGGATTGATTCAATGCTGAATTGGCCCGTTGGGAGGTCCCCAGCTCCTCGAATTGCTGAGATTTATCTGTTTGAGATTTCCAATTGTTTGGTTGTTTCTTTTCCATTCTCTAGTAATATATCTGGTTGAGACTCGATTGAGTGAACATATTCTGTTTTCTTGGACTGTTTGTGCCATTGTTTGTTTTTAGTGCAGGGAGTCTTATCAGATTCTTAGTGTCAGGCATCAAGGCTTCACAACACTCCAATAGGACCCATAACTCTCTGTGGTTTTCTTGAGCAGTAGTGACGCATGATACAAGCTCAGTAGTCGAAAGAATGTGTTCCTTCTTCCTGTTCTTTTTTGCACCATCAGGTAATTTTTCGTCTTGACTTCCCCTTTTTTTTCTTCCTTTTTTGGTTAGTTGTGACTTGTTATTATTGTGATTAATGAGGCATATTTTTGATATTCTTGATCAGAGTGACGAGCCTGAAAACCATTCTCTCCTTTTTTGACTTCGTTAGCTGGTTAATAAATGCCATGCTTGAAGGAGCATGTCTTGCACCTATTGTTCCATATTTTTTCACAGGCCCTCAGTGTAGTCGGGGCTTTCACACAAGACATTTGTGCTGTAAACTTTTGACATACAATAGTGATCAATATAAATATAACTAGTGCAAAGAAATCTCTTCTGAAGCCATTCAAGCACGAGCAGATCAAAACTCAAATTTTTGGAGTTCAGAGTTGTTTCAATCATTGATGTAGAAAGCATTAATTGTGGAAAAGGAATTAAAGCAAAGTCATGGCTGCTTCTCTTCAAATAACTGCCCATTTGTACCAGCCCCACAACACAATAAATTGATTCTCATTGTCTAAAGAGAATAGTAGCGTTATACAACTTATACTGTTTTTTATTGGTTTTATATTTAATAATATGTTTTCTCGGTATATTTCATTTAACATTTTAGGATTTGATTATAAGTTTTGGGTTTTTTCAACTTAGCAGACGTTCTTCAGATTAAAAACATTTGTGTAAACTCCAAAAACGAATTTGAATGCTTTGAACCCAAATACAATTACTATGATTGAAAGGGAAGAAACAAAAAACAAGAGGGCTAAACAATACAGTAGGGCTCAAAAATGGTTACTCTTCATGAAAATTTGGAGAAATTGGTCTTCTCATAATGGGCCAAGTTTCTCCAAATGCCGAGTGATCAAGCAGCAGCCCCACATATTGTTGGCTGTAGACAGAAATGTTAAACCAAAGAGAGAGTGGTCCAATAAACCACGTACTATAGCATGGCCCATGAGAAGTAATAGAGATGACAAAGCCCTTTAATAATTCAACTCAGTGAGTTGAAAATCTTAACATCGATCCAACCCAAATTGACCATACAATCTTTCTCACAAAGTTAACAGAAAATCAGTATTTGTGGGGTTTTGAAGTCGATATGTGAAGGTAATAGATAAAGTTCAATCATTCCCCTCCAATAACAAACTTCAAAGTGATGTGAAACAACAAGAGTTTTAGACAGTCTGACTTGTTTCTGCTGTTGCTGCAATTCTGGGTATAAGTAGTGGAAGTTGGAGAGAAACTTGGTTATTTGAGAGATGAAATGTGATAAAGAAAGTGATGCTAATATATATATAACTCATTCCATTTCCAGCACTGTCCAAAGATGATGAACAAAGGATGATTAATTTGCTTAAGTGACACCAAGACACAGAGTTGGATGAACTTTTAAAATGAATGGCACAACTCACAGCTCAAATCACCTGAGTAACTTTTGGTTCTTTATTAAAAACTATATCTTCTTAAACTTTGAACCTGACAAAGAATGAAATTCTTGAAACAGAGCATTTCCTACGTGCCAATCAATACCTACTATACATTCTGGATTTTGATGGCTTGGGACAAAATCCATGAGCTAGCTACCATTCTAATTAAACTATTTCTTCTTAAAATTGCAGTGGTGACTGACATTCAACGTTTCTTTCACACAAGATATCTTCAGTGCAGGATTTCTTGGTTGCTGCGGCTTGAAAAGAAAACAAAAGAAAACAAAACTTTAGCATGAGATAATTTTAGAAGAACAACACAAAGTCACATTAACGAAAATGAAGTAATAACGATCAAAATTCTCTTGAAAATAGAATGTAAGACCAGATTATTAAGTCATGAATTCTGCAGTAAGTGGAAAGGATGTGAAAACTGATTTTCGAGTAGTATTTGTATCGTACTCAATAGGATTATATAAGATTACCTGTGGTCACATTACCTAGACCGTTTCTCATTCAACAGCATCAGAATCCAATTGCAACAAAACAACACAATGCTAATGGTGTCTTTAGCGCATGATTGTTCGGTTGCTGCAGCTTGAAAAGAAAACAAGACTAAACTTTAGCAAGGGTTAAGTTTAAATGAACAACACAAAGTCACATTAACAAAAATGAAGTAAAACTTATCAAATTTCCCTTAAAAATGAAGGAGAGGAAATTACCTGTGGGTTACGTTGATGGCATTGTTGGTGTTCGAATTGAGAATTCAAAGTTGGTATCTTTGCACATATGTAGAATCAATGTTGAAATTGATGATCAGCTATCGGCTCTCTGTTCTTCGAGAAGAGGACAACTAACAATTCTTTTCTTCAACGTTGTCATCTGACGCAGGTGGTTTGGCAATGATGTTAATTTGGGGCAGTCACCAATTTCCAAGGTCTGAAGAGATGGCATTACTGTACTAACATCTTTTTGAAAATCTTGGAAGAAAGAATGCATTGCTAAAGTTTCAAAATAGGCTTCACCAACTAACATCATATCCTTATTTGGTTTTGACCTCACATAACCTTGAGCCATCCATAACCTAATTAATTGTTCTCTCTTTATTTCATAATCCTTTGGAAAAATTGCACAATATGAGAAACGTTTTTTTAAAAGAGGGCATAAATCATAATAACTTAGTAGTAGAGGTCGAAAAAACTCAGGTTCTACCTCTTCTAATTCCCATATTTCATCTCTAAGATATTTTGCCACTCGACAAATGTTCTTTTATAGTGCAAAAGACTCACTAGAGTCCTTACAGCAAGCGGCAAACCCTTACACTTTTGAACAATTTTTCTACCAATTTCTACAAATCTATTAGATTCTTCATTGGTCTTTCAAAAAACAGCAATTCGACTAAACAATGACCAACATTTCTCGTCAGGTAGTATCCCCAGTGAGATCATTTTGGCAGTTCCTATGGCATTTGCAACATTCTCTTTACGTGTGGTCACTAAAATTCTACTTTCTAGTGAACCCCATTGAAAAAGATGTCTCAATTGATCCCAATCTTTTGAATTTTCAGTCCATATGCCATCTAGGACAAGAAGGAATTTCTTTCCCTCTATATGTCGACGTATGTTTTGCACTACTGTTTCTAACACATTTAAGTTTGGTGCATTATTTTTTAAGAGATTCAAGGATTGCTTTGACAATCCTAAGCTCATCGAAAGGCTTGGAAACACACACCCATATTTTTTTTTATCAAAATGAGTGTTCACCTTTTCATCATTAAAAACTAATCGAGCTAGAGTCGTCTTGCCAAGTCCTCCCATCCCTACTATAGAGATTATGGGGAGAACTTGTTGATTGCTTTGATGACTTAACAACAAATCTAGTATTGTATTCTTATCATCATCTCTTCCATAAACCTCTGTTAAATCAATTACAAAGGTTGTCACTGGTCGTTCTACTTCTTTGCTAACCTCAGTGATAGATCTAAAGTGGAACCTCTCTTTCTCCGCAGCAATAATATTAAGTTTTCCATCTAGATCTTTTATCTTGATAGCAATTTTACGACGTAAAACCAGTGAACCACAACTAAGATAGTGAAGAATGACATAACGTACCTTTTTCAAAGGCTTAGAAGCATACTTGTTTTTAGCTTCTTTAAGCAGAATCTTTGTGTTCCACTCATCCAACGCATCATCTATGTCATAGGATATGTTTTTGAGCTTATCTAACCAATCTCTCACAACATTCTCCTTCAATTGTCGGTTCTCAGCATCATCAGCAAGCACAGCTTGAATGGCAGCGAAATTGCTTTGAAGCTTTTCAACTTCTTGCTCAGGACCAACAATCAGCCTTATCCGTCCTCCTACTCTTTGATGGCTGATTGAAGCCAGTTGATCCAAGACTATGGAAACAAGTGCTTCCGCCACATTGAATGAATTGATAAAAAAAGAGAGATTAAGAAGTCAGAAGGTTTTTAATGTTTATGTTAATTGTGATAAGGCTATACCCATACCTTCTATTCACCTTATATAATTGATACATGTGGTAGGACTAATGAGATATTTATTATGGGAGATCGACATTTTCCCACCCAAGGTTTGATGAAACGACCTTTCCCACCCATCAAGTTTCAAATGACACTTTTCCACCCTTTATTAGGTTCTATTAGTGTTTTCTGTTAATATTTGATTGAAAAGATAAAATACCCTTAAATAGTTTATTATAAATTAAAATTTTATTAATTCAAAATATTTATTCGATTATCTATTAGTCCAAGTACAAAGATACATTTTTTTCTTTGTTTATTTAATTAATTAGGAATATTGATTTTTTATGTTAATTAATAAAAATGAAAAACATTATAAATAATAGTGATGTGATATTGATGACATTATAAATAAATATTAAGATTATTTAACTTTAAACAATTTTATAGCATCAATCCTAACTTTTTAGGTGGGGTTAACTATTTTTTCTTTTTTAATATTTGACTTTTTAGCTAATTAAAAAATAATAAACAATTTATAAAGTAAAATATTTAAGGGTATTTTTGTCTTTTCAATAAAATATTAACGGAAAATATAACATAACCTAACGAAGGGTGAGAAAGTGTCATTTTGAAACTTGATGGGTGTGAAAGGGTCGCTTTGCCAAACCTTGGGTGGGAATATTATTGATAAAAGAGTTGTCTTCATACGTATCCTATATATAGACACACATTATCCTAAGGGGGCGTTTGGTTCAGGAATGTTAGATTACTGGGAATATTGAATTACTGGAAAGATAGATTACCTTGAAAGATTACTGGGAATCTTTAGAAAAATATGTTTGGTTAGTTGGTGGGTATGTAATAGTAATATGTTTGGTTATGGGGAATAAATTGGTGGGTATGCTATTTAAATTACTAAATTGTCCCCCTTTTAAATATTAATATAAAATTATTTTTATTATTAATTTTTGAATAATTCTTTTAACCCCCAATATTTCAGATTTAGCTAAAACACCCCCGCTTATATAAAACTTTAATTTATGACGAAATCACCCCCACCTCCATCCGCCACCGCGAACCACCACCGGATGTGCCCGTGAGTACGTCACCGTGACCAAGAGGCTCCGCTATGGCCGTTTTTGGCCATATTGATGGCCAAAAACGGCCATAGAGAAACCTCCCGGAGCCTCCCACAGAATTTCCAGTGTTTTTACGGACTCTGGCAATTTTCTGGCGGTGGTCCGTGGTGGTTGACCGCTGTCGGCGGTGGCGGCTGGGTGGCTGTGGTGGTGGCTGCTGGGTGGCAGTGGTGGTCTGTAAATTATTTTAAATATAAGGGCATTATTGTCCAAAATTTTAATTAAACAAGGGTAAAATTGAAATAGGATATTAATGTAAATTTGTTTTAAAGTAGGGGTATTATTGTCCAAAATTTTTATTAATAAGGATAAAATTGTAACAAAAAAAGATAACCCTGGTAATCTCAGAAAACCTAAGAAAATGGAGGTAATCAGATTACCTCTTATATTACCAATAGTAACCACTATTGGTATTTGAAGATTACTGGTATCTTATATTACTTGACAACCAAACGTGATAATCAAGTAATATAAGATGTCATTACCCCAGTAATGTCACTTAATCCCGAACCAAACTGACCCTAAGGGTCATGTGTGGTGGAATTTATCTTGAAGGTCAGTTTTTTTGCAAAATAATTGAACGGCAATGATTCATTGGATCACAAAGTCTGAGATCTCAACTATTGTGTACTTAATACTTATTTGCGAATTAAGTGGGGTGACATCATTGGCTGAATCCGTGTTGACGTAAGGTTATTACTTGTTGACTATGGAAACAAGAGGTTTGGCCATATCAGAACAGAGATTGAGAAATTGAAATTCTTGGTGTCATTCCCATCCAAAAACAAACTTCAAAGCCATCTAAAACAACAACAGTTTTAGATAATCTGACTTGTTTCCTGGAGAGAAATTTGGTTATTTGAGAGATGAAATGTAACAAAGAAAGTTCCATATCCAGCATTTGTCCAAAGATGATGAACAAAAGATGATTAGTTGCTGAATATTTCGTATAATATTATAGAATGCAATGCAATGTTAAATAATACTATACATATTTACTTAATACTATGTCATGAGCCGTGTCAAACATGTCCTTACAGTTTCATTTGGCATGGCCATTGCTGGGATTTGAGATATGGGTTTTAGTTTGTTTGTGGCAATGGGTTTTGTGGTTCCTTAATTCTAATAACCAAATTTGCAAAAAGATCCATAGATATTAGTTTTGTTTAAGCTTTCAAGAATTCATGGACTTCATGGCTAAGGCTAATCCGCCACTGGGCCCGAGATCAAGTTTAACTTCTAAGGCCCATGCTCCCAAAAAATGGGGCTTGTTAGGCCTGTGAAAATTTAAAACATAGAAAAAGAATACAACAAAAATGTGTTATTCATATAATATAAAAATAAATAAATAAAAAGAGCAAGTGTAGGATTCAGAATTAATGAAATGTCAGGAGATATCTTAAAGTTAGTATGTTGGTTGTGTCAATTTATTTTTTGAGTTTTGATGAATTAATAAAGGGGAAAACTTTCTTTGATATGTTTTAGTTATGCATCTTAATTTTATGATTTTATTTTATGGTTTCAATGGATTGATAAGTGTTAAAAGTGAATTTGATATGTTCTTCGTTGAAGGCATTTTATTTTCTGAATTGAATTATATTTACTTGAATTACTAGTTTTTGATTGCAAATTGAATATTTGTAATGTTTTCTATGGTCTATTTCAAGCTTTCCTTTCTGGCAAACTCTTAATATCTAATCAATGTTCAAAAAATCATTCAGAAATCATTAATTTTCTTATTTACTCAACCAACGGAACATTTAGTACGTGACATAATATAACATTAGATACAAGTATAACACTAAAAAATGCAATATAGTGTTACCAAATTTGCATTGTACTAACTAGTACAAAAATTAAAATAATGCAATCTATTCTACATTAAAAAATGCCTAGTAAAACCATTGTATTAGTTAATTAATCAGAATTCATAAATTTAAATTTACAACGGTAAATGCATTAACTGATGTTGACTACTATTGACAATCATTGAATAGATTTTGACCAAAGTTAATCAGAGTTTGATCGATAGTGTCCAGTATTTGATTGGCATTGACCATGTTTAACTACTGCTTTGACTTCCGTTCAACAACGTTGAACATTATACAATCTTTCATATTGTATTATAGAATGCAATGCTAAATAACACTATGTATATTTACTTAATATTATGTTATGATGCGTGTCAAACATGTCCTTACAATTTCATTTAGCATGATCATTGTTGGGATTTGAGATATGGGTTTTAGTTTGTTTGTGGCTATAGGTTTTGTGGTTCCTTAATTCTAATAACCAGAATTGCAAAAAGATCAATAGATATTAGCTTTGTTTAAGCTTTCAAGAATTCATAGACTTGATGGCTAAGGCTAATCCATCATTGGGCCCGTGTTAAGTTTAACTTGTGAGGCCCATGCTCTGAAAAGATTGGGTTTATTAGGCCTAATAAATAAAAGGAGCAAGTGTAGGATTCAAAATAAAGGCAAAATTAACGGTATTCTTTTTTTATATATATATAATTTTTTTGAATTGAAATATTGAAAAGATATGCGTCATAATTTGGAAGCTTGGATTACATGACATGACAAATAGGAAAAGTGATTTTTAGCTCTCATTTTAATATAAGTAATACTATACTTATAAAGATTCTATACAACATGATCTATATAAAGTGACGTGACACTATTTTTGCATTATCATATCATTTACTATCATTTAATATGTATTCATTAATTTGATTTTTTTTTAATTAATTCATTCAGTTATATTCTTGACATATCACTTTGTATAGAATGTTCGTAAACGTGTATTATATATCCCACCAATATAAACGTTATGTTTATCTTTTGGACATTTGATTGTTCAAACATGTATTGCACATACAAGAATCTAGTCTTGCAATAATGCAAATTCAAACAAATGCTGAGTGCTTAACAAATTCATGGAGCATATGTATGGCAGAAATTTCAATTTAGAAACAGAGAATATGGGCTCAATAGAACAAAATGCTGAGTGCTTGGTGAGATTCCCTCTCAAAATACAGCTTTGGAGAAATTTGAGTGATTACTGTTTGATGCGGACTAGCAAATATTGACTGAAAGGTAATTCTTCTTTCATTGATTTGCTTCAAATAGTCTAAAAAGTAAAAACCATGTCAAAGCAAAATCACTCTATGATCTCTCTATCAAAATGTTATCATTTCTTTTTATTACTCTCATTTTTAGAGTTATCTCGTGTGATATTCAGTTCTTTAATCTCATGCATGTACAAGGTATCTTCTGAAAGCTATCTTTACCATTTGGCAGAATGGTGTGACAGAGTTCCATAACTCTCTGCGGTTTTTTTGAGAAATATATATCATGTCTTATACATGTTGATCTGATAATTGACCACGTAAATATTGTATTCATGTTAATGTTAGGGGGGAAGACATTTGATTTCTCAACCGATTCTGTTGCTTTTGGCAAGAAAAAGAGAAATAGCAAGCCGTGAGTAGCTGGTAAAACTTTCTGAAATATATCCTTGGACATTCTGTAACTAGTGTACTGAATTACCATATTTAACATCACTAATGTGCCATTATTTTCATGTTAGCTCCCATTTTCCATTTTAAGAATTTATACGTTATCTGCATAATGTTGTGCATGATTTTTCAACAATAAGATTTGTGCCACCTATCTAGAAACTATACCAAGATCTAACTGTTAATATCGTCCCACGTGTCACTCCCATAAGAGATGACTTTACAAACAAGCTCATCAGAGCTAAGTATAGGTGTTCAAACTTAAGCATGGGAGAGGGTTAACTCAGATCCAGATTACAGGGATTATGCGTGTAATTAGCCCCATCATACCAACCCCCAACCACAGTCACACAATGTGTATAAAAGGGAGACCTCATCTCCACTTTTAGGGGGATCAACCGATTATCATTCATACAAGGATTTTTAACATGACTAACATGTCATTATTTTCATGTTATCTCCCATTTTAAGAATTTATATATATTATCTGTGGTGTTGCATAACATGTTAACTCCAAACATGGAAAGCTACTGTTAATTATCACATGAAAGGATCAACTTATGGTGGTAAATTTTTTTCATCAGGCTGTTGGAAAACATGAAGATCAAAGCATTTTTGTAAAACACTTAACATGGGATTAATGACTTTCGCCTTTTTGTTTTGGCTAAGCAGCTTCTGTTATCTTTTGGCTATTGAGCTTGGCACAATGAATTCCTTCTTCCTTTTCTTTTGTCCAAACAATATAGGCTGACTTAATGGTAATTTTGTCTTTCCACTTTTTGGTTAATTGTTATATATTATTCTTGCGATCAACAAGGCATATCTTTGACAATTGCTCATTAGAGTGACAGGGTATGGGCTAGACGTTCTTGAAAATAAACTACTTGATTTTGTCTCTGCATGAGCTGCTTGTCATAGAAAACCCATCACTGTAAATTAATATGAATAGCATATTGTAGAGCAAAGAAATTATATTCAAAGATTGATAAACCCACCCTTCTTAGTCGTTCCTTTTATATACTAAAGAACAACATAGGTTTCAAGTTACAAATGAAGGGTATAATTTGAATGCAGATTGAAATTGAAAAAAATCAATTGTCGTCAAACTAGCTATATAGCTCTGCCAAGTGGTTTTCTCATGGATTTTTCTTCTGAATTTGTGGAAGCAACAGCATTGACAATCTTTGATACATTACTAATGTTATACAAAGAACAGAGTAAAAAACAGGGGAGTTTATTATTTAGGAGGGAGAGTAAGTCATGAGAATTTTCTTGTAATTCTTCATCTTTTCAAGAGGCTGTATCTTTTATTATTTGCATCTTATTGAGGATGATGTGCAGAGAAAGGACCAGAACCAGAATCAGAGGAAACAGCTGCTTTTTCTTACACAAAGGAGAGTTTCGGCAGAATCACAGATGCCCTATGTACGGAAGTTTTTGTTGTGAGTTTGCAATATCCTTGGCTCCTGCGGAGTGTTAAAATGATAAAATCAGATACTACTTTGGCCAATATTTTGCAGTTGAAGGTACAAAACTTTGCTGGATATTGCTTTATTATATATTTGGGTATTGTTCTGTAAACATTGGCTAAGGCTTTCTCATTCTAGTATTACTTTGGACATCCTAGTGCAAAGTTGTTGACATCATCCGTTCTTGTATTTCTTGGGCAGCAATAAATGCGACCAACGAAGTTTTCCAAGCATCTTAGTCCTGAGTTTCATATTACTATGAAGATTCATAACAAGAGCAATTGCAGACGGGGTCAATGCATCCTATATCGTGTGTTTACTAAAACTCGACTGTTTGACATAGAGCTTGCAGTCTCTTACGCTTTCTATCATAAATGGTTGTCCCTCGCCTCAATGTGCTTGTAGTATAGCATGTACCAAATGCAACGAAAATAGTCTAGCAATGACCATTAATGTCCATAACTCAAACAAAAAGAAGTTCAACATGTACCTCATGGTGAAGCACGTATATTGAGAACCTCATGATTATTGAGAAACAACTTGTGGTATCTTTCATACATTAGAGAACAATATGGCATTCAAGTTCCAAGCAAAGATTCTTAACTTTAATTTTGATTGAAGCTAAAAATTACCATTGTGGTTTGGTCTTGTACATGGGTGTCCTTTATGAGAAATGCTTGTTGTAAAAATACATTATTTAGTGAAATTGGAAATTAAATTTAATTCTCCATTGTTCCTTAATTATAATAACCGAAATTGCAAAAAGATTAATAGAGATTAGCTTTGTTTGAGCTTTCAAGAATTCATGGGCTTAATGGTTAAGGGTAATCCACCACTGGGCTTGAGATTAAGTTTAACTTGTGAGGTCCATCCTCCTAAAAGATTGGGCCTAATTAGCCCGTCAAAATTTAAAACATGGAAAAAGAATACAACAAAATATATTATTCATAATATAAATAAATAAAAAGAGCAAGTATAGGATTCAAAAAGAAAGGAAAAATCAATGATACTTTTTTATTTATTTTATTTTTTTGAATTTAAATATTGAAAAAATATGCATCATAATTCGGAAGGTTAAATTACATAACATGACGAATAGAAGTGATTTTTAGCCTCCATTTTAGTTTGAGTAATACCACACTTACAAAGTTTTTATATAACATGACCTATGCATAGTAACATGACATTACTTTTGCATTGTCATATTATTTACTATCATTTAACATGCATTTATTAACTTAATTTTTTTACTAATTCATCTATTCATATTTTTACATGTCACTTTGTATAGTTTTTGTAAGTATAGTATTATTCTTTTTAATATATATATTTCACACCAATATAATCTCTATGTTTATCTTTTGGACATTGATTGTTCTTACTAACTATAATAATTTAATGTCACTGCAGTGGATAATTGATTTCTCAATTTGAGAACATGTCATTCAAGTTACAAGCAAAGGGTCTAATTATAAATTTGATTGAAGCTAAAAATTACCAATGTTTTCACTATTGCAAATGGGGTTTTCATGCATTTGTATCTCATTAATAGAATATCGTAAATTTTATACATTATGACATAAATATAGCTTATAAAAACAGAGAAGAAACAGGGGAGTCAATAAAAAGAAAATCAACAGATCTTCTAGAAAAAGATGGTCATAGAGCCACACTATACAAGATATAGTCAATTTCATACAAAATCTCAAATATTATCTAAGGATTACAAGGAATGGATAAGATATATCGTAAAGGTTTTTTTAATTAATTAGCACCAAAGGAAGATGTGTATAAAGAAAAGAATATAGCATTACAGGACAAAAGAAAACAACATACATTTATAAGCATCAAAGCAACGACAAAGACTCTTTACATCATATAAATAATCATTCACTTTATAATAACAAAGACAACACAGGGGAATTTGTACAATGAAAAATAGAAGTCCAATAAGCTAAAATGATACTAAAACTTTATAATTTAACTAGTATGAAAGCAAAGAATGTATTAAAAGAAAAGAATAAATCCATAAAGCAAAAAATAAGGTAGACTTACTCTGCTATGGCGTTTTTCAACTATAATGTTTTCTGTGAACTAAACCCCGAAAGCCACTTAGTTAGTACTTAGTAGTAGAATAGGAAGTGTCTTTAGATTTGTTCCCAGAAATAATTTTGTTTGTTAGTCTGTAAAAGCTCTCTCTCAAATTTTTATTGCAATATTGTAAAATACCTGTTTAGTGACATTGGAAATAAAATTCAACTGTCCATTGTATGGCAGTCTTAGGGAAATTGAAGATTGTTCATTATTTATAACCAGCGATTGATGGAAATATGGGGTAATTATTCTCCAACTTGACAGATTGTGAAATTTACCGATAGAGGACATATCTGACTTTTTATCACCAACGATTCAACTCTAATTTTAGTTAATAAACACAATAAACACAATTTCTAATGTAGAAAGTAATATTATTCCAATTCATGTTATAAGTGCCTTCAACTGAAAAATATGTCAAATGACAGTTTCCCCTTGTTATGCAACCTTGAGACATCTTATAAAGCAATCTTCACCTTCAAAAACGCACTGATGCCAACATGCGAAGGGAAGGGACTTGCAGCACTGAGGAATCTCTCCTTCATAAATTATCTCATTCTTATATGAAAACTCAAACTGAAAAACAAGTAAATGGTAATCAGAAACATTCGTTAGAAGCATTGAAAAGACATTATTGAATGAAAAGGAAATGGAGGAACAAAAGAAGTCTTAAAATGAATATACAAAAACTTTCCGTGAGTAGCATGAGGTTTGTAGTTTCTGGTCCTTCAAACATAATATCAGTCACAAAATGATGATAAATTCTTGGAATCGCATTAGTTAATCAAATATAGAGAAAACATAATATTAAATTTTCATTGAACAACATCAAGAAAGACTTGTTGATTTCTTACTGCAAGTGCAATGCACACTTGCCAGAGCAAATTGATAAGCTCTTATTCTGAACATGAAAATCTAATCTTATCAGGAACAAAAATTACATGCAAAACTGTAGGTACAAGGGATTAATCAATCATTCAATCGATTCACTTATTAAAATGCGAAAGGGGAATGATGTCACTTTAAAATATGCAGGCGAAGCACAAAGATTAATTTTTTACTGGAAGAGGTTGGATGCTTATCTTTTCCAAACAGAAACAAAGTATCCCCAACATTAAGTAAATCTGCTAAAATTAAAACAGGTTATTAAATGATCAATAAACAAATCAGGTTGAATAATCTTCTTGTGTGTTTATGTTGAGGAATTCAAATAAAGGGAACAAACATTTTTCCTTTGGCAATTACTAGTTCTTATCAAATGTTAGGGAGAAGATTTAGGGGCAAAATGATCTTATCAAGACCTTGTTTAAGACGAAAAGAATATAGCATTTTAGATTGTTTGAAAGCAACAACATACCTTCACTAGCATTAAAGCAACAACAAGGATTCTTTGCGTCCTATAAATATAAAGTGAAAGAAATAATTTTTTTACAATTTATAAATTAATAACCATTTTAGATTGTTTGAAGAGATCAATATATGCTTTGACAAATGGTGGGTCTATCATACATTATTATTCCACATAAATCATTCACTTTATAATAACAGAGAGAGAGAGAGAACAAGGAGAATTTAAT
The DNA here is from genome assembly GCA_026225825.1 of Pistacia integerrima. Classification (NCBI taxonomy): domain Eukaryota; kingdom Viridiplantae; phylum Streptophyta; class Magnoliopsida; order Sapindales; family Anacardiaceae; genus Pistacia; species Pistacia integerrima. The sequence goes on from CM047750.1 coordinate 1,136,572, forward strand.
AAATTAAAATGATACTAACACTCTATAATTTAACTACCATGAAAGCAAAGAATGTGCTACCATTGTTGGATATGAAGAAAGAAAAGAATATGAGAATTGCTTTTGCTTGGAGAAAAGCTTGGTACCTTAACTAGCATCAAAGCAACATGCTGCTTAGGGTCATCTGGTGAAAGATTTGTGGTCTTTTTTGGGCTATAAATAACAAACGAAAGGCTAGAAATTCCACAACACAACCAAACACAAAATATTTTGGTAATTCGTCAAAACGAGAACCTCTAAAGCTAAGAATCTCAAGTTTGTTCAGCTTGGCAAGGAAAGAAATGTCCCTCAATTCACAATCAGACAACTCCAGAGTCTTGACATTTGTCAAGAATTGAAGTGATTTCAATGAAAGGTCTGCATATCTTAAACTTACAACTTCTAGTGCTTTCATCTCTTGGAAACATTCATCTGAAACTTTCAATAACTTAGACTTGTCATAGTATATCCATTGTTTTTCACCACCCAATAGCAATATTTTAAGCTTAGGACATTCTAGTCTAACACAGAGCTCTTTTAGTTTGTTTTCCAACAAGGAGATTGCTGTATATTGTTTCCAGCCTTTTTCCCCTTTCAACTCCGTCAAATCCATGCGATGCTTGCTCATGAATATATACTCCTCCTTTGATGCGATCAACAGACAAATATCACGAACTATATCATGCATTTTCACAAATTCTTTTTCATCAGCATCTAATAGCAAACTCAAATCCTTCAGGTCTTCAACCATCAAATGCAGATCCCCTCTTGCTTCTTCAATGGATGAAACACCTTTATATAAATCTAACCCCACTCCTATTCTAACCAAATCCTCCAAAGGAATTTTAAAATCCTGAGGAAATAGTGAACACATCAAAAAACACAATCGAATTTTATCTCCCCTCAAAAAATCATAACTCAACTTAAGACTAGCATAAACACCTCTTTCTGTACTATCAACATGACGTAAATCGTCCAGTTTTGACTTTTTTAGCTTTTCACATACAACTTCCCATGTTTTATTTTCTTTCTTTCCTCTCAAGTACCTTCCGGTGGTTACAAGTGCTAAAGGCAAACCATCACATTCTCTAGCAATTTGAGTAGCCAAAGAATCCAAGTGGGCACAGTCATCATCTATACCTGCTTGCCTTTTGAGTAAAGCCACTCCTTCGTGCCCCTTTAAAACATTTAGAGGAATTAATGATTGATACTCCTTATGACCGTATACTTTTTGGTTACGGGTTGTTAGAAGCATTTTGCAACCTTTGCTCAATGGAACACCTATGTTTTCCTCGAAATTGGTTTCTTCCCAAACATCATCCAGGATTATAAGGTTATTATTAGACTTTGACAATCTTGAAGACAATCTCTTAGCTCTTCCCTCTTCAGTTTTCTCCGTAAGTTCCAAATTTAGGAATTCAGCCAGTTGATCTTGAATATCTATGAGGTTTGGAGTTTGGGATACAGTAACCATCACAACCTCCTTAAAGATGCTCTCTTCAGTGACCTTTTTACTCACTGCTTTTGCTAAAGATGTTTTACCCACACCGCCCATCCCACACAATATAACCATATGGGTGCCATCATTTTTAAGTGCCTCCATAATCTTATCAAAAGCATCCTTCGTAGACCGGCAAAATTCAAAATCTTTAGGTGCTGAAGGTTCACCTGATAGAAGAGCACGAGACCCCACGCCTTCAAATCGGCCTCTATTTATAATTTCCTTCAACCGAATGTGTGTCTTTGTTGCTTTCCTGCCCAACTGATGTCGAGAGCCCCAATTAGGACACCACCCATTAAAACAATTCTTCAACTGATTGACTGCTATTTCTTTTTTCAACATCTCAACCTCTTCCAAGATTTTGCTTGTATCATTTAGCCAGTCTAGTACAGTTTTAAAAATTTCTTCATCTTTTTTTGTGGCTGCTTCAACACGTTTCTGATATATCTTGTGGGCTTGTGTGGAAACTGAAAGCATTCACCATTGGTCATTGAATATTATGAATTTTTATTGCATGAAGAGTCGCTCCAATATTGCTTCTGCTTTTACAAAAGATGAAGTTTGTTTGAGTTCAAATATATTGATAAGACTTTTAAAAACATAAGTGATTTTATGAATAATCTGCAGGGGATAGTGAACCTTTCTGATTTTAGATATATGAATATGCTACTTGAAAAGGAATTGGTTTTGCATCTCACTAGTTGCTAAATGTTTTCTCCTTTCGTTAATAATAATAAATTTTGCAGCAAAAAGTTATCAATAGACTGAAATTGAGCATTCTTAATATTACGTCTGCATGATAAAGTTTGTGTACACCAAAATGAACAGTTTGAGGCTCTTTTAGCTCATTCTCTGTCTTGTGCACCAAAAATTCAGATGTGAAACATCAATCTAGTTACATCCATAATGATTTTGATGTTTGCATTAACATTTTATATCCTCTTAACACTATTACACAGTTATAAATTTTCATACCACTGTGTTCCTTAAGACTGCAGTCTGACATTTTTTACAACTAATGAAGCTCTTATGTCAAAAACGGCTGGATCAATTGTCGAAGCTGCATTGAAAAGGGATCCTCATGAGCTCGAGTTCATACAATCTGTGCAAGAAGCTGTTCATGCTTTAGAAAGAGTGATTGCAAAAAATTCCCAGTGAGTTCCGTTGAGATGAGGTGTATCATGTTGTAATATCTTATTCCAAAGAAAGGAGTCTATAGTTGAGCATATAACCGATCTCTTTATTTTCCATAATTGATTTTCAGTTACGTCAACATCATGGAGCGGTTGTTAGAGCCAGAGCGTATGATTGTTTTCCGAGTTCCATGGGTGGATGACAGGGGTGAGACTCATGTTAGTCGAGGCTTTCGGGTACAATTTAACCAGGCATTGGGTCCATGCAGGGGTGGTATCCGCTTTCATCCTTTAATGAACTTAAGCATTGCCAAATTTCTTGGTTTTGAGCAGGTACTATCTTAAGTCTGGTGTTAATGTTCCTTGACTCCTTGATAGTTCAGTGTCCCTACTTTATGCCTTAACTTAATAGTTCTTTATCTTTATAATTTTCGGTCGACTTGCAATGTCAGTTGAAGTGATTTATAAAAGCTCTCTTTTTATATAACAGGCCACTTTCTGAATTAGTGCTGCCTGAAAATGAATAGATAAATAATTAGATGATCATAAAAATAATTTCATAGATGTTAGCAAACAAAAAAATAGCTTTCATAGTTTATAATATCGTTGAAAATTGTTCAAGTGCTTCAACTGCTATACAGTATCATAGTTTCTTCTTATTACAGACATTAAAGAATGCTTTATCACCATACAAACTTGGAGGGGCAGCAGGCGGAAGTGATTTTGATCCTAAAGGAAAAAGTGATAATGAGGTAAGATCTTTGTTCTATATTAAGATGGCATTTCAGTAAGAACCTTCTTAGAAATTCTGAAAGTTTCTCTTACAGTTCTTTGTGAAACCCACGCTGGCAGATCATGCGCTTTTGCCAAAGTTTCATGAATGAGATCTATAGATATCTGGGTCCCGACAAGGTAACTTAAGAAGATCTCCTTTTCATCTTTATTCTGTTTTGAAGTCTCTGGGTTGTATGACCCACTTATCCATGCCTGATTTACTGTTTTGTGTAATTTTAGGATCTTCCATCAGAAGAGATGGGTGTTGGCACCCGCGAGATGGGGTATCTCTTTGGGCAATATAGACGTCTTGCTGGTCATTTTCAGGTACTTAAGAACACTTGACAGAGGCTGTTTGACATGTTGAATTTATCTTGTATTTTTCTTCTTATATTCTCATCATTCTCTGTTATTTTTCATTATTATTATTTTTGGAATAATTTCTTTAGTTATGAGTGGTTGTTTGCATTGTTTTCAGTCTATGAACGCTTTCATAAGATTAAGACTTCACTTTTTGCTTCATATGTATGCTTTATGCAGGGAAGTTTTACAGGGCCAAGGATATTTTGGTCTGGTTCTAGCCTTCGAACTGAAGCTACTGGCTATGGGCTGGTAATTAATATTTTATTTCAACTCTTTGATTCCATTTTGGTGTGGGTGGGTGTATAGGAACTACAGTGAAGAAATGTGAAATGCACACATTTGTTTTCTGACTCTGCCATCATGGGCAAATGATATTTTATTCTTTTTTTATTTTTTTTATCCCTTGTTTTAAACATCTGGCAATTTATCAAGGCCCATTCTTTTGTAGGTTTTCTTTGCCCAGCTTATTCTTGCAGATATGAATAAGGAGCTCAAGGGATTGAGGTTCCTCACTCAACTTCCTATTATTACATTTTATGCTTACTAATTGATAACTTATGACCTTAATGTAGACATATTTTACTGTATTGACCATAAGACTGCAATTCAATTTTTACTTGATGGTTTGTTGACTTGCATTTAAGATTTAATGTTTCTAATTCATAGAATCTATACATTGTTGTACTGTTACCTTTCTGGGCATCTCTTGTTCATCGTTTTGGTTACATCTATCTATTGCTTGATCAATTGATAAGTACTTAGAATATTACTTATTGCTGAAAGTTGTATTTTAAGTTTGTTGATGTTAATATAGTCTCTATGAATCTTTCATCCAGATGTGCTGTAAGTGGTTCTGGAAAGATTGCAATGCATGTTCTAGAAAAGCTTATTGCCTATGGTGCTGTCCCCATTACAGTGTCAGGTACTTTTCTGTTCTTGGTGAACATTGTAGAAGTTAGAACTTTAATGTAAGATTAGTGTCGAAACTAGATTAACATACGTTTATAAATTTTCCTTTTCATCTTTTACTCCAAAATTTCTGATAGTAGTCTAGACCTTTATCCTGAGAGCATGTTCGCTGCTTCTCTGCAATACATGCAAAGTTTCTTGTTATGATATAAATAACACCAGACTAGTTAAGCTGAGGGTATTTATTAATAGATGCGCATAAACTACCAAGCAAACAATTAAAACTCTTTCGGCATATTTTTTTTAGATAATAATCTTAGGCTGTAAAAGTTTGTTGACACAGTGTTGATTATCAGATCTTTTTCAGTGAATAGGCACTGGTATAGTTACTTCTGATAAGTCATTTGCCCTCGTCTTGTGCAGATTCAAAAGGATATTTGGTGGATGAGGATGGATTTGATTACATGAAAATAACATTTTTGAGGGATATCAAAGCTCAGCAGAGAAGTTTGAGGTGAGTTTTTGTTTTTTTTTTCCTCAGTTCATGTTGCATCTTCTATTATCGAATTGTCAATTTTGATACTCTTGGATTGATGTTATCTACATGTTGCATCTGCAGAGACTACTCAAAGACTTATGCTCGGTCTAAGTACTATGATGAAGCAAAACCATGGAGTGAAAGGTGTGATGTTGCATTTCCTTGTGCTTCCCAGAATGAAATAGATCAGTCTGATGCCATTAATTTGGTTAATTCAGGTTGTCGTATACTTGTAGAAGGTAGTAATTCACTATATGAGATGCAATGGCTTTTAGTATCTATTCCTGATTTGATAAGAAAAAAATGAGTATATTCATTTGAACTGACATTATTATATATTATTATGTGCTGCCTAGGTTCGAATATGCCATGTATCCCTGAGGCGGTTGATGTTCTGAGAAAAGCTAATGTTCTTATTGCTCCTGCCATGGCTGCTGGTGCTGGAGGGGTGTGTTCTTTACTTCTACAAGGCATATGAATCTTTATGTACCTTTTGGAGTATCTATGCTACCATGGAATCGATGGCCAGTGATTTGTGACATGATAGGGTTCTTTTGGACATGCTTAGTTGTCACCAAATAGAGGCTCTGCACCACAGTTTCATTGATTGTTAGGATGCCATGCTCAAGAACACATTTTTGTTTTAGAATGCAGCTAACTATAGATGTGAATGAAAGTAGATACATTCCAAAACCATTAATTAGTAAGGCTAACTATGGATGAATCTATGCAGAATCATTCCAAATTATTAGTAAATGCTCTGAATTATTGGAAATGCTATTACGTAGCCATATAAGAATAGGCTACTCATCAACCCACTGACTTAATAACTTTATTTAAGTGGATTGAGTATGTTATTGAACTCTTGTTTCCATATATTTTTGAGTTGAAGGTGGGGCATATGAGCCATGGCTGCTTGACTGCGTTACATTCGTCCATTTCAATTTTGGTTTTGATCAAATTTTTTCACTAGTTTTTTTCTTATATGTATTTATTTTTTAAATTGTTGACCAACTTGGCTACAGGTTGTTGCTGGTGAACTCGAATTAAATCATGAGTGCAATTTGATGCATTGGTCACCTGAGGACTTCGAATCTAAATTACAGGTAGGACTATGTATTTCATTTCAATTCTTGTCGACTTGTGTCTTCAAAAATGCAAATAGATTAAAGCACATGCAGAAAATACCAACTCCATTTCTCAATATTCCCGGCCTTTTAATCACATTGATGAAATATTAGATTACATTTTTCTGAATGGAATCCAGAGAATTCACTATAGTGAAAGTGACTAAAGAACCAACTGCTACTTGATGACCACCCCTTCTGCGAGTCCTGTGAAAGTTGACTTTTAGAACTGTTAAAATGACTTAAATTATCTAAGTTTCAAAGTAGCTCTTGACATAAAGTTGATAAGGAAATAATGCATACAGTTAAGCTCCTTTAGGATATTTCATATCGTGCTGTAGTATTAACCATAATTAAGTTCACAAGTCTAAACAGAAATCATTATATTTGATGGGGACTCTTCATATTCTTACAGGAAGCAATGAAACAGACATACCAGAGAGCCCTCAAAGCTGCAACTGATTTTGGCTATCAGAAGGAGAGTCCAGAGTGAGTGCTGGGGCAGAGATTTACTCTGCTATGGCGTTCTTTAACTATAATGTTTTCTGTGAACTAAACCTTATAAATCCTTCAAGCTTATACTGAGCGGATATCATATTGTATTGTCGTGACAATATGTGGTTTTTTGAGATGTCTGGCATTCTTATTTTCTTCAATGGTTTGCCAGGGCTTTGGTACATGGAGCAGTCATCTCAGCTTTTCTGACTATCGCACAAGCTATGACCGACCAAGGGTGCGTATAGAACACAAGAACGATGTACAGTTCTTTGTATGCTCCCCTAATTCGATTTCTATTGATCAACATCTATCACCAAGCTTCGACATTTGCATGCGGCGGCAGGGAAGTTCTATGATCAAAATACTTTGTAACATATATGTAATGTAATTGTTTCTTCCAAAAAAATGTGGAGATTTGATCATCATACACATGATTTATTTAAAACAATGTCTAGTTAGTAGTAGAATAGGAAGTGTCTTTAGATTTGTTTCCAGAAATATTTTTGTTTGTTAGTCTGTAAGAGCTCTCTCTCAATTTTTTATTGCAACACTGTAAAATACCTGTTTAGTGACATTGGCAATAAAATTCAACTATCCATTGTATGGCTGTGTTAGGGAAACTGAAGATTGTTCATTATTTATGATCAACGATTGATAGAAATATGAGGTAATTATTCTCCTTCAACTTGACAGATTGTGAAATTTACCGGTAGAGGGCATATCTGACTTTTTCATCACTAATCATTCAACTCTAATTTCAGGTAATAAACATAATAAACAGCAAATTCTAAGGTACAAAGTAATATTATTCAATTCATACAATAAGTGCCTTCAACTGAGAAACATGTCAAATGACAGTTTTCCCCTTGTTATACTATACACGCAAAAACCTTGAGACATCACATAAAGCAATCTTCACTTTCAAAAATGCATCGATGCCAACATGCATTATCTCCTTATATGAAAACTCAAACTGAAAAAACAAGTAAATGGTAACCTGAAACATTTGTTATAAGCATTGAGAAGACATTATTGAGTGAAAAGGAAAGAGTAAAAAAGAAAGTCTAAAAATGAAGATAAAAAGAAAAGAAAAAAAGAAATTTAGTGACTAGCATGAGGTTTCTAATTTCTGGTGCTTCAAACATAATATCAGTAACCAAGTGATGATAAATTCTTGGGATTGCATTAGTTAATCAAATATAAACAAAACATTGATAGAAGTTGAATTTATTCCATATCGCCCCAATAGTGGGCTATTATGGTGTATATAAGTGATTGGACTCTCTTCTCCCTTGAGCAAGTTTTTGAGAATAAATTCTACCCAAGTCCATTTTATCATGGTATCAGAATCACGTTTATTTCTCTCCCTTCTTTGGTTGGGGCGATGATGGGTTTAGACCCTGGCCTTGCACACCGAGTGTGAGGGAGGGTGTTAGCAGTTGAATTTGTCCCACATCGCTTCAATAGTAGATTGTTATGGTGTATATAAGTAATTGAGCTCACTCCTCCCTTGAGCTAACTTTTGAGAGTAAATTCTACCCAAGCCCACTTTATCAAACATAATATTAATTTTTTATTGAACAACATCAAGAAAGTCTTATTCATTTCTTACAGCAAGTGCAATGCACATCTGTTAGAAGCTCTTATTAGTTATTACTAATCACTTATTACTAATCAGTATAAAAATAAACAACTAAAAAAGGAAAGAAGGAAAAACATGAAAACCTAATCTTGTCAGGAACAAAAATTACACACAAAAACTATAGGTACAAGGGATTACTCAATCATTCAAGCCATTCAGTTATTAAAATATGAAAGGAGAATGACACCACTTTAAAATATGAGGGCAAAGCACAAAGATTATTTTTTTACTGGAAGAGGTTGGATAATTCTTCACCTCTGCTTGATTGTTCTTCATTATATAGACCCTCCTTATATGCTTTATCTTTTCCAAACAGAAAAAAAGTACTCCCAACATTAAGTAAATCTACTAAAATTAAAGCATGTTCTTAACTGATAGATAAACAAATCAGGTTGAAATTTATTTATTTTTTTATTTTTTTGATGTGTTTCTGTTAAGAAATTCAAATAAAGGGAACGAACATTTTTCCTTTGGCAATTACTAGATCTTATCAAATGTTAGGGAGAAGGTATAGGGGCAAAATGATCTTATCAGGACCTTGTTTAAGAAGAAAAGAATATAGCATTTTAGATTGTTTGAAAACAACAACATACCTTTACTAGCATCAAAGCAACAAGAAGGATTCTTTGCGTCCTATATATATAAAGTGAAAGGAATAATTTTTTTTACAATTTCTAAACTAATAACCATTTTAGATTGTTGTGAAGGGATCAATATATGCTTTGAAAAATGGTGGGTCTAATTCTAATTTAGATTGAAGCTGAAAAATTCATTTTCATTGTAGTTATACTAGATATAAAGCTGAAGATAATTCACCTTAGAATAATAGAGAGAAAACAGGGGGGATTATAACAATGAAAGAACTTACAATTGTTTTATGATGGATTTCCTTCTGGAAATTTTAGAAGATAAACAAAGTGACAGTCTATCATACATTATCATTTCACATAATCATTCACTTTATAATAACAGAGAGAAAACAAGGGGAATTTAATAAAGTAAAATGATACTAACACTCTATAATTTAACTACCATGATAGCAAAGAATGTGCTACCATTGTTGGACATGAAGAAAGAAAAGAATATGAGAATTGCTTTTGCTTGGAGAAAAGTTTGGTACCTTAACTAGCATCAAAGCAACATGTTGATTATAGTCATCTGGTGAAAGATTCTGTGGTCTTTTTCTGGGCTATAAATAACAAATGGAAGGCTAGAATTTTCACAACACAATTAAACACTGCAAATATTTCAATATCTTAAGCAATTACCATCTTTGATCATGGTCAAGAGCTTATCTCCGTAATCCTTGGTCAATTGGCTTCCTTAACAACTCAAGAGCGACCCTCCTTCAGGGATGTTGATAACGTTAGAAAGCTCACTCTATTTCACACCATTCAAGCCGTGATTGAAGACGCGAGCACAGAAGTGAAGGAGAGGGGTGTACGAATTTGGTTGGATCAGCTCGAGACGTCTCGTATGACATCGAGGACGTTGGATGAGTGGATCACGGCGAGCAAAAAATCACAAATGAAGGAAGCTGAAAATGCTTCCAAGCTTTGGAAAAAGGTATGTTCTTGCATCTCCTCTGAATGCTTTTGTTGCAAGAAAGTTTTCCTACGTCATGAAATTGCTATCAAGATAAAAGATCTAAATGAAAGACTTGGTGATATTGCCAAGGAAAAGTATAGTTTCAATTTTAGCTTGACTACAGGCACTAGACAACCAGAGCACGAAATAACTACCTCTCTTATTAATTTACAAGAGGTCTATGGAAGAGATTATGATAAGAAAACATTAAAAAACTACTTGTTAGCTGAGAGTAGTCAAGAATCAACCGTCTCTACCATTTCTATAGTAGGGATGGGAGGGATTGGAAAAACAACTTTAGCTCAATTAGTTTTTAATGATGATGAGGTTAACACCCATTTTGACAAGAAAATTTGGGTGTGTGTCTCTGATCCTTTCGATGTGATTAGAATTGCCAAAGCAATTCTTGAATCTCTTTTAGGTGAAAAAAAAGATAAAGATGAACTAGAAAATGTTTTACAAGACTTACGTCAGTCTATTAAGGACAAGAAAATTCTTCTTGTTTTAGATGATGTGTGGATTGACAATTCTACAAAATGGGAAAAAGTGAAGAGTGCTCTTCGTTTTGTTTCTCAAGGGAGTAGAATTTTGGTAACCACACGTAAAGAGAGTACTGCAATAATAATGGGAAGCACCAAAACTATCCAAATAGGAAGATTAGGTGATGACGAATCTTGGTCATTATTTAGTCAAGTTGCATTTTTTGGAAAAACAAAGAAAGAGGTTGAAAATTTAAAAGAGATCGGTGGAAAGATTGTAGAAAAGTGTGATGGCTTGCCTCTTGCTATAAAAACTTTAGGAAGTCTCTTGAGACTAAAAACACAGGCTAAACAATGGCAAAGTGTCTTAGATAGTGATTTATGGAAATTAGAAGAGATAGAAAAAGAGCTCTTCCCCCCAATCCTCTTGAGCTATTATGATTTGTCTTCTAAACTTAGAAAATGCTTTTCTTATTGTGCCATATTTCCTAAGGACTATGAGATAAAGAAAGATATATTGATCAGGTTATGGATGGCTCAAGGTTTTCTTAATGTAGAAGGAAACAAAGAAATGGAATTAGTTGGTGAAGGATATTTTGAAACTTAGTAATGCGTTCTTTGTTTCAAGATTTTGAAAGGAGTGAATATGATGGTAGTATTGTAAGATGCAAGATGCATGATATCGTGCATGACTTTGTTCAATTTGTTTCAAAGAATGAATGTTTTGCAAAAGAAGTTGAGAGTGATGCAATTCCTCAATTAAAGATTTCTTCTGAAAGTGTTCGACACTTATCCATAAGAAGTAGTGATTCTCTTAGAGTTCCTACCTCTATTTTTAAGCTAAAAAAACTGCGTAGCTTTGTAGTTGAGAATGTAGGCCCTAAAGAAGAAGGCATATCCGGACATTTTGAGCAATTCACATGTCTAAGGACATTAAATTTGAGTTGCTATGATTATAAAATTCCAAAAGGAATAAAATATTTAGAGCATTTGAGGTACCTTAAGTTGAATTGGAATGATGATATAGAAACATTGCCTGAGGTATTGTGTGATTTATATAATCTACAAACCTTGGATGTCTTTTGTTGTGGTAGACTTAGAAAGCTACCCCAAGGGATAGGAAAGTTAGTTAATTTGAGGCATCTATTAATTGGTGGGACAATAAGATTAAGGTACATTCCAAAAGGAGTAGAGAGATTGAGTTGTCTAAAGACATTAGATAAATTTGTTATTAATGGTGATTATGATTATGGTAACAAAGCATGCACTAGTCTTGATTCTTTGAAACTGGGCCCATCTTTAGAGTTAGACTTAGAGTTGGTCAATGTAAGGGATAGTAATGCACTTAAACTTGCAGATTTTCGGAGTACCAAAAATCTCCTTCATTTGTGTTTATCATTTTATATGCAACATAACGAGGGCAGCAGCAATGAGGAGAATGTAATGATTATTGAAGCATTACAACCACCTCCAAATTTAGAGAAATTACGGATAAATTTCTTTGGAGGCAAATCCATGTCTTTTGATTGGATGGTATCATTAATCAAGTTGAAGGAGTTAAATCTTTATGTTTGTAAGCATTGTGAGCATTTACCTCCTTTGGGAAAACTATCATCTCTTGAAACACTAAAAATAGAGTTTATGAATAGTATAAAAAGAGTGAGTAATGAATTTTTGGGAATAGAAAATGATGCCACATCATCAATTGTTGCCTTTCCCAAATTGAAATTCCTGTATTTCAAAAGTCTTCCATACTGGAAAGAGTGGAATTATGAGATTACAAATAATAGAGACAAAGCTATTACAATTATGCCATGTCTTTATTTTTTGTCAATTATATGGTGTCATGAATTAGAGGCACTGCCAGAACAAATTCTTCAAACACCAACACTGCAAGTAGAGATTGATCATTGCTCTATTTTGGAAGAACGTTACAAGGATGCAGCAATTAGAGATTGATCATTGCTCTATTTTGGAAGAAAGTTACAAGGAGACAGAAGATGATAGGAGCAAGGTAAATTCATTCCCCTTCTCCTTTTTGTAATTCAAAATCTTATATTACAATAATGTTTATTATTTTCATGGATTAATATTTTGTTTTTATTATTTTCCGTAGGACTCTTATTTAACCAATTGTTATTGATTGCATTGGTTATTTAACCAATTGTTAGATCAATTTAATTTATTTATTTTTATGCATGAAAAACTGATTTATAATTTTTTAAAAACATGATATTTTGTATTTATTATAATATTTTTTAAAGACATGCAAAATTATAATAAAAGAAAATTGATAAAAGTATTTAGATAACTTAAATAAATGTCTTTAAGAGTAGGATTTATCTGGTTAGGTCAATTTAATTTATTTATTTTTATGCATGAAAAAATGATTTATAATTTATTTTTATGCATGAAAAGTTGATTTACATAACTTAAATAAATACGAAGATGTCTTGTTTAAAAAATATTAAAATTTGGTTGAAATTGTCTTAAAAACAAATATTATTTATAGTTCTCATAATATTTCTGATACCATGTGTTCATTAAACCCAACTAAACTTCATTCTTCTCTTTTGTGTTCAATCCTCATTCTTCGTCTTCAATATTCTAATCTTCGCTTTGTTTTTTCGATCGTCTTCAATATTCAAGAATACTTGGTGATGGGTGTTGATATCGTCAATTTTTTCCTTTTTCTGGGTTTGGTTTAGTGGGTTTTGGTGTGGCGAGCCACAGAGAGGGACTTGTGGAAGCCGAGTATTTAGAGATGGAGGAGAGAGTTCTAAGCCGTTGAAGGTTACGTCGAGTGGGCTCGCCAAGCATTGCACCTATGCGATTCCGATTGGTAATGGAGGACTTGGAGCCATGGTGTGGGGTGATGTTGCTTCAGAGATTCTTCAACTTAATGGTAAAGTTATCTTCGTTTGCGTTGTTGAAGAAAATTTTGGCTTCGTCATGCTTTCCGTTGTTCTTGTTTTGATTTTCAGTGAAGAAACACCCTTTGAGAGTATTAGTAACGTTTGATTTAGTTCATTATCACTTTATTGTTAAAGAAACAGAATGTGAGAAACTAAAGACTGAATATTTTAATTTAATTTAATTTTCTATATTTTTAATCAAGTAGATGGCAAAGAGTCATTTAAACTGCTTCAAATGTTTGGATTGGTGGCGTTATTATTTTTCTGATAATAATGGTAGGAATGCTATCACTTGTTCTTTTTAGGTTGAAATCGCTTTTCACTGTGTGTTGCTGACAGAAAGCCTGGGAAGTAATTTCAGCTTTCCCATCTCTCTTGACAGATAATGAAAGAAGAATTTGACTGATGACCCTGGTGCCTAGGCTGTTGATCAAACCTTTGTACCATATATCCATATAAGTCATTGCAAATGGTGGTTGTTAATCTTTCTCAGTTAGATCCTGGCAACTTGAGATGATCCGTTCTTGATAGGAGTAACAGGGATCTTTAATTGAAATCAGATCACAGCTCTCACTACTTTAGCTATTGTTCTGCAATCAGAGGTATATACTTGGCTGGCAAATCCTTTATTATATATTTGGGTTTTGTTCTGTTTGTATTGGCTATGACTTTCTCATTCTATGAATTTGGCAGGCTCTAGGTTAATTTTGGAGATCCCATTGCAACGTTGTTGAAATCACCAGTTCCTGTAAATCTTGGGCAACTATAAATGCGATAAGAAAGGAGAGTTACTAAAGCATCTTATACCCAAGTTTCACATCAGTTTGATGAACAAATACTGGCTTTGTTACGTATAGTTGTGGATGATTTCCAAACCATGTTTAGGTACTTTGTTTAGCAAATTGAGCTCTTTCTTAATCTTCATTTATCAGTTATTCCTGTTTATGCAACCAATGCTTGTCATTCTAATTTTTTTGTTTTTTTTTTAATTTCATATTTCTTTTTGTTACCTTGTGAAAATTGCAGACTTCTCAAATGCTGCAGCATAACAAAATGCAGTCCAATGGAGGAATGAAGCCAAAATAATACACATATGCTAGCAACATGGTATCCAAATAAGTCATGAGATGTTTGGTGTTTCTTATTTTGCCTCATCTTGTCTAGAGGCTGCTTGTTTATATTGTATGCATAATATTGAAGATGGCCTTCCAGCATTATGAGCAGCAAAATGACCAGAATCAGGGGAAACAGCTGCATGTTCTCATACGAAAGAGAGTTTTGGTAGAGTTACAGATGCCTTTTGTACGGAAGTCGTTTTGGTGAGTTTTTTAATATACTTGCAACATAGAATTCAAGTCTTGAGATGTTTAGTATTTCTTTAATTGTGCCATTTATCAAGAGATTGATTGTTTGTATAATTATGCATATTATTGAAGATGATCTTCCAATATGATGCGCAGAGCAATGACAAGAATCAGGAAAAAGGCGCTTTTTCTTACATGAAGAGGAGTTTGGGCAGAATCACCGATGATTTATGTGGAGAAGTAGTGAGTTTCTCAGATGAGTTTTGATATCTTTTGCTTCTGCAATGCGACAAAATCAGATCACAACTTTAGATGATTTGGCCATTAGATTGCACCCAACGGTATCAAACTTTGTTGGCTATAGCTTGATTATGTTATTATGTATTGGTTCTTTAAGTTTTAGCTAAGGATTTCTCATTTCCTGAATGTTGCAGGCTCCACAATAAATTCAGATCCTAGTCCAAAGTTGTTGACATCATCAGTTCTGATACTGCTTTTGCTGTGATTTAATTGTTGTATATAACTGTAAAATTGTTCTTCTAAGTTTCATTAATCTGATATTTGCTTTCATTACTTTGAAGAAACTGCAGACTTCTTAATTATTGTGGAATAGTTAAAATCCAGTTTATTGGAGGGATGATGCCAAAGCAGAACAGGGAGAAAATGATACTCTTGTTTGCCTAATTCATCATCAATCAGTTGACCGAATAAATCTGCCTCTCAGAAAATCATTCTTGCCTTTTCGGTCGTTTATGTGAATCACAGTCAAAATAGTTGGGAATTTAAATGTTTAGGACTATGACAAGAAACGAGAATTACGAAGGTGGGAGAGGTGATGAAGCAAAATACTTGCTCTTGAGCGATGGATAGATGCCTTGTTTAGAAATCACATGGTATTTTAGTTTCTATTTGTCTAATTAAGCACACGTCATTAAGTAAATATATTTATAATCTCATTTTGAGATACTCAATACTTTTTATTTATGTTGTTTATGTGAATAGAACACGATATAGTTTGGCAGACATTGGACTCGAGGAGCAGGGATGAAATAGGAGAACCAAGAAGTTAGGAGACGTGATTAAAGGAAAAAGGTTTCTAATGTTTCAATAACAAATTATGTTTTCTTCTCTTTTTTTCCACTTAAAGTGATCTTATGATAGAAGTTCTGTTTTCTTTTGGGCCGTTTAGTTAGATATCAAATTCTTTTTTGAAGAAATGATGTTCATACAGAGGTAATTCCCCTGTTTTAATTATTCTTGGTTCATTGGATTTGCATCAAATTGTTTTAAATCTTGTGTAAAAAACCACTTTAAAATAAAAACTCTCATAATGCTGTCAGTTCTTTTAATTTTTTGTTTTGTTATCTCATGGACACAAGGTATCTTCTGATTTCTGAAAGTGATTCTTAGTGTCAGGCATCAAGGTGTCACAACACTCCAATGGGACCCATAACTCTCTGTGGTTTTCTTGAGCAGTAGTGACGCATGATATAAGCTCAATAGTCAAAAGAATGTGTTCCTTCTTCTTGTTCTTTTTTACGCCATCAAGTAATTTTTCGTCTTGACTTCCCCTTTTTTTTCTTCCTTTTATGGTTAGTTGTGATTTCTTATTATTGTGATTAATGAGGCATACTTTTGATATTCTTGATCACAGTGACAAGCCTGAAAACCATTCTCTCCTTTTTTGACTTTGTTAGATGGTTAATAAATGCCATGTTTGAAGGAGCATGTCTTGCAGCTATTGTTCCATATTTTTTCACAGGCCCTCAGTGTAGTCGGGGCTTTATCACAGGACATTTGTGCTGTAAACTTTTGACATACAATAGTGATCAATATAAATATAACTAGTGCAAAGAAATCTCTAAGTTTCTGAAGCAATTCAAGCACGAGCAGATCAAAACTCAAAATTTTGGAGTTCAGAGTTGTTTCAATTTTTTTATAAACACAAAATAGCTTTCATAGTTTATAATATGATTGAAAATTGTTTAAGTGCTTCAATTGCTATACAGTATCATAGTTTCTTTGTTTTACAGACATTAAAGAATGCTTAATCACCATACAAACTTGGAGGGGCAGCAGGCGGAAGTGATTATCATCCTGAAGGAAAAAGTGATAATGAGGTAAGATGTTGTTCTATGTTAAGATGGTATTCCAGTAAGAACCTTCTAAGAAATTCTGAAAGTTTCTCTTACAGTTCTTTGTGAAACCTATGCTGGGAGATTATGCACTTTTGCCAAAGTTTCATGAATGAGATCTGTATATATCTGGGTCCTGACAAGGTAACTTAAGAAGATCTCCTTTTCATCTTTAATCTGTTTTGGAGTCTCTGAGTTGTATGACCCACTTCTCCATGCCTGATTTACTGTTTTGTGCAATTTTAGGATCTTCCATCAGAAGAGATGGGTGTTGGCACCCGAGAGATGGGTATCTCTTTGGGCAATATAGACATCTTGCTGGTCATTTTGAGGTACTTAAAAACACTTGAAAGGGCCTGTTTGACACGTTGAATTTATCTTGTATTTTTCTTCTGATATTCTCATTATTCTCTGTTATTTTTCATTATTATTATTTTTGGAGTCATTTCTTTAATTATTATTAATTATTATGTACTGCCTAGGTTTGAATATGCCATCTATCCCTCTGGCGGTTAATATTCTGACAAAAGCCAATGTTCTTGTTGCTCCTGCCATGGCTGATGGCGCTGGAAGGGTGTGTTCTTTACTTCCACAACCACAAGGCATATGAATCTTTATGTGCCTTTTGAGTATCTATGCTAACATGGAATCGAAGGCCTCTTCAAATTCCTTAATGTAGGGTCGTTGCTTGCTTTTTTTTTTTTTGGGGTGGTCTTTCCTTGCCCTTCCCTCCAGCAGATTTTGAGTCCCGACCATATTATTGTTTATGCTTTTAGTTTGGTTTAAATAGGTATCAAGAGTTTGGTTTAACTATGGTGTTTAAAGACATGATTACAGTGATACGTGACTCAATAGGTTTTGGAACTTTTTTCTGCATTAACAGCTTGCCCTTTCAATTTTGCAGTGATTTGTGACATGATAGGGTTCTTTTGGACATGCTTAATTGTCACCAAATGGAGGCTCTACACCACAGTTTCATTGATTGTCAGGATGCCATGCTTAAGAACACATTTTTGTTTTAGATTGTGGCTAACTATAGATGTGAATGAAAGTAGATACATTCCAAAACCATTAATTAGTAAGCTAACTATGGATGAATCTATGCAGAATTATTTCAAATTATTCGTAAATGCTCTAAATTATTGTGTATGCTATTACGTAACCATATAAGAACAGGTCGCACATCAACCCACTTACTTATATAACTTTATCCAAGCGGGTTGAATATGTTCTTGAACTCTTTCCACATATTTTTGGGTTGAAGGTGGGGCATATGAGCCATGGCTGCTTGACTGCCTTACATTCGTCCATTTAATTTTGGTTTTGATCAAATTTTTTCATCAACTTTTTCTGATATGTATTTATTTATTAAATTGTTGACCAACTTGGCTACAGGTTGTTGCTGGTGAACTCGAATTAAATCATGAATGCAATTTGATGCACTGGTCACCTGAGGACTTCAAATCTAAATTACAGTTATGACTATGTATTTCATTTCAATTCTTGTTAACTTATAACTTCAAAAATGCAAATAGATTAAAGCATATGCAGAAATTACCAACCCCATTTCTCAATATTTTGGGCCTTTTAATCACATTGATGAAATATTAGATTATATTTTTCTGAGTGGAACCTAGAGAATTCACTGTAGTAAAAGTGACTTCCGAACCAACTGCTACTTGATGACCACCCCTTCTGCTAGTCCTGTGAAAGTTGACTTATATAACTGTTAAAATGACTTAAAATATCAAAGTTTCAAAGTGGTTCTCGACATGAAGTTGGTAAGGAAATAGTGCATATAGTCAAGCTCCTTTAGGATCTTTCATATCGTGATATAGTATGATTTCCAGAGTCCCAAATTCAGGTACTTTAATTTGCAAAATTGTGTAACCTACGGATGTTTTGTTTTTTGTTTATGTGTGAGAAATTGGAAATTATATATTTTGCAATTATGTTTTTGTGAATTCTTATCACAAATTACATTTTACAGGAGAAGATATTTGATTTGTCAATTGCATTGGTGTTTGTGATATGAAAGAGAGAAAATAGGCAGAGCAAGTGACCAACTGGTGAAATTTTTTAAGCATATTCTTTTTAACTGTTCTTTATTTTTACCTGCAATTACCGAACGTTATCAACTTCTTGTTGGCCCTTGTGCAGATTATGTCAGTTAGCTCTTCCATCCTCCCCAAATTCAGTGAGCAAAATCTTTTTACAACTCATAAAGGTTTGTTTTTGTTGTCTTCTAGCTATTAATATATTCAATTACATTATGTGATACTTTGTTTTCATATCTCATTCTTGATGCAGTAAAGAAAGTTCAATACTACATCAAATGTCATGCTTTGAAGAACTAGCTCTTTTATCTGCAAGATCACTGTTGTCGAAAAGGTAATGTCTTCTCCACAATTTTTAGTCTGAAAAATGACTAAGTTTGTTATGGAGAATTATCTAGATCAATTTGTGTTATTATTTTTTCAACTATTAGAGTTTTTCTTAACATTGTACGTCACAATGACAGGGTTTGAATAAGATGTTCTTGATTATGCCGACGTTATCATCAAAAAATTTGATGAGCTCTGAAGACATAGAGAGAATATAAATTTTGAACAGAAATTTAGGCATCGCGCTATGAATTTTGCTCAAAAGGGAGCATACATAATCCTCTGGATGTTTTTGAAATTGTGTCAAGAAACCAAGAGATGCTCAAAAGGGAGCATACATAGTCCTCATGATGTTGGCCACTCTTTATTAAGGGCATAATGGTGTTTTTTCTTTGTATACTTATATAAGCCTTGAGATAATCTTGTTTCATAACAAGGGGGGAGTTAGAAACATGAGAGAGGTTGTGGAGAGAAACACATGGATTTTCCACTCTTACATTAGAACAATCTCTTTAGGTTTTATTGTGGTTTGAGGCTTTTGATCCTAAACTTATTGGAAGAGGTGTGAGAGTGTTTTGTAATTCTTCTTCCATCTCATATAGTGAAACCAACATCGCCACCCGTGGACGTAGGCATATTGGCCGAACCACGTAAATCGTTGTGCCTTTTTGTGTTTTTGCCTTGACCCTTCCCCCGCGCAAGCATTCAATAGCCCGTTAACAATACTAGGCAAGTAAGGTAGCAGAACCCCTCGCAAGCACATCCACCATAATTGGTATTTCTCTTGAAATTTTCACAACTATAAGTGACCAAATGAGAAAGCTTAGCGAATAGCAACATGATCATGGTCGAACCAGCAATGCCTAAATTACAATAGACATTAATAATTATCGCCATTGATGTAGAAAGCATTAATTGTGGACAAGGAATTAAAGCAAAGTCATGGCTGCTTCTCTTCAAATTACTGCCCATTTGTACCAGCCCCACAAAACAATAAATTGATTCTTGTTGTCTAAAGAGAATAGTAGCGTTATACAACTTATACTGTTTTTTATTGGTTTTATATTTAAAAATATGTTTTCTCGGTATATTTCATGTAACATTTCACATTCGGAGTGAAATGTTAGGATTTGATTATAAGTTTTGGATTCTTTCAACTTAGCAGACGTTCTTCAGATTAAAAACATTTGTGTAAACTCCAAAAATGAATTTGAATGCTTTGAACCCAAATACAATTACCATGATTGAAAGGAAAGAAACAAAAAACAGGAGGGCTAATCAATGAAGTGGGCCTCAAATATAGTTACTCTTCATGAAAATTCGTTTGGAGAAATTGGTCTTCTCATAGTGGGCCAAGTTTCTCCAAATGTCCAGTGATCAAGCAGCAGCCCTACATATTGTTGGGCGTAGACAGAATTGTTAAACCAAAGAGAGAGTGGTCCAATAAACCACGTCCTATAGCATGGCCCATGAGAAGCAATAGAGATGACAAAGCCCTTTAATAATTCAACTCAGTTAGTTGAAAATCTTAACATCGATCCAACCCAAATTGACCATACAATCTTTCTCACAAAGTTAATAGAAAATCAGTATTTGTGGGGTTTTGAAGTCGATATGTAAAGGTAATAGATAAAGTTCAATCATTCTCATCCAAAAACAACAAGAGTTTCAGACAATCTGACTTGTTTCTGCTGTTGCTGCAATTCTGGGTATAAGTAGTAGAAGTTGGAGAGAAATTTGGTTATTTGAGAGATGAAATGTGACAAAGAAAGTGATGCTAATATATATAACTCATTCCATTTCCAGCATTGTCCAAAGATGATGAACAAAGGATGATTAATTTGCTTAAGTGACACCAGGAAACAGAGTTGGATGAACTTTGAAAATGAATGGCACAACTCACAGCTCAAATCACCTGAGTAACTTTTGGTTCTTTATTAAAAACTGTATCGTCTTAAACATTGAACCTGACAAAGAATGAAATTCTTGAAACAGAGCATTTCCTACGTGCCAATCAATAACTACTATACAATCTGGATTTTGATGGCTTGGGTACAAAATCCATGAGCTAGCTACCATTCTAGTTAAACTATTTCTTCTTAAAATTGCAGTGGTGACTGATTTTCAACATTTCTTTCGGTGCAGGATTTCCTTGCTGCTGCGGCTTGAAAACAAAACAAAACTTCAGCGTGAGATAATTTTAGAAGAACAACACAAAGTCACATTAACGAAAATGAAGTAATAATGATCAAAATTCTCTTGAAAATAGAATGTAAGACCAGATTATTAAGTCATGAATTCTGCACTAAGTGCAAAGGATGTTAAAACTGATTTTCAAGTAGTATTTATATCGTACTCAATAAGATTACATGTGGTCACATTACCTAGACCGTTTCTCATTCAACAGCATTAGAATCCAATTGCAACAAAACAACACAATGCTAATGGTGTCTTTAGTGCGTGATTGTTCGGTTGCTGCAGCTTGAAAAGAAAACAAGACTAAACTTTAGCATGAGTTAAGTTTAATTAAATGAACAACACAAAGTCACATTAACAAAAATAACGTAAAAATTATCAAATTTCTCTTAAAAATGAAGGAGAGGAAATTACCTGTGAGTTACGTTGATGGCATTGTTGGTGTTCGAATCGAGAATTGAAAGTTGGCATCTTTGCGCATATGTAGAATCAATGTTGAAATTGATGATCAACTACCGATTCTCTGTTCTTCGAGAAGAGGACAACTAACAATTCTTTTTTTCAAAGTTGTCATCTGACGAAGGTGGTTTGGGAGTTAACGAAAACAAAATTCTGTTATGAAGAGAAAGATTTTATTAATCTTTTCACTTAGAGAAAATAGGCAGAGTGTTGCCTTTTATACAGATTTCTTTGACCATGATTAACTAACTGCAGTTACAAAACCAACTCTAGTTAGTCTTTGACTTTGAAGTCAATTCATCATTTAACATCCTCCCTCAAGCTAAGCAGAACCTTGTCTTAGCTTGCTTAACAGAGTGAAGCAAAACTGATGTAGAAGAAACCCGTAGAGCAGAAGCTTCATTCAGAACACAACTTCCAGAGAACAGATGCAACGGCAAAAAGAAAAGAAATGCAGAAAGTGCAACAGCAAACAACGACGCAAAACAGCACTCATCTTCCAGAAGAATACAGCAGTAACAGTCCAAAGAAAGGCAAACATCCAGAAACATGCAGTAGTGCAAAACAGCAAACATTCAACAAAAAAGAAATGCAGCAATGCAACTTCATTCAATTAGTCATCATCCTCCCTCAAGCGAAACAGATGAGAAGCCTTGATGAGCTTGTTGCGAAAGAGACCAAACAAAGTAATGGGTAGAGGCTTAGTAAAGATGTCAGCAAGTTGATGAGCGGAAGAAATATACTGAACTGGTCAGCAAGTTGATGAGCGGAAGAAATATACTGAACTGCTAAGGCTTTTGAGGCAATCTTTTCACGAATAAAATGAAGATCAATCTCAATATGTTTGGTGCGAGCATGTTGAACAGGATTAGAAGCAAGGGAGGCAGCGTTGATGTTATCACACCAAAGAACTGGTGTGGAATGCATTAACGAAACACCAAGCTCCTGAAACAACTGTTGCAGCCAAAGGACTTCAGTAGCCGCTTGAGCAAGGGAGCAATATTCAGATTTGGCAGAGGAGCAAGCAACAGCATGTTGCTTTTTGGAGCTCCATCGAACTAGATTGCCACCAAGGTAAATACAATAACCGCTAGTGGAGTGACGATCATCAAGAATACTAGCCCAATCCGCATCAGAATGCAGTGGTGACTTATATTCAACATTTCTTTTGGTGCAGGATTTCCTTGTTACTGCGGCTTGAAACAAAACAAAACTTCAGCATGAGATAATTTTAGAAGAACAACACAGAGTCACATTAACGAAAATGAAGTAATAATGATCAAAATTCTCTTGAAAATAGAATGTAAGACCAGATTATTAAGTCATGAATTCTGCAGTAAGTGCAAAGGATGTTAAAACTGATTTTCGAGTAGTATTTGTATCGTACTCAATAAGACTATATAAGATTACCTGTGGTCACATTACCGAGACCGTTTCTCATTCAACAGGATTAGAATCCAATTGCAACAAAACAACACAATGCTAATGGTGTCTTTAGTGCATGATTGTTCGGTTGCTGCAGCTTGAAAAGAAAACAAGACTAAACTTTAGCATGAGTTAAGTTTAAATGAACAACACAAAGTCACATTAACAAAAATGAAGTAAAAATTATCAAATTTCTCTTAAAAATGAAGGAGAGGAAATTACCTGTGGGTTACGGTGATGGCATTGCTGGTGTTCGAATTGAGAATTGAAAGTTGGTTTCTTCGCACATATGTAGAATCAATGTTGAAATTGATGATCAGCTATCGGCTCTCTGTTCTTCAAGAAGAGGACAACTAACAATTCTTTTCTTCAACGTTGTCATCTGACAAAGGTGGTTTGGCAGTGACGTCAATTTGGGACAGTCACCAATTTCCAAGGTCTGAAGAGATGGCATTACTGTAATATCTTCATCTCCTGTCATTGTAATCTCGTAATTCCACTCTTCCCATTCGTTCATTCCCCAGAAGCGAAGAAATTTCAGTTTGGGAAACACAATAATTGATGAAGATGATGACATGACATCACTCTGTATTCCCAAAAACTCATTGCCCACCCTTTTTACACTCTCCAATCTCCGAATTAAAAGAATTTCGAGGGATGATAACTTACCCAAAGAAGGCAAATGCTCACAGTTTATGCAATCCCAAAGAAATAACTTTCTCAAATTGGTTAATGACATCATGCACATTTGTGTTTCCAACTGTCCATTGTAAAGTCCCAGTACCAATACCTCTAAATTTGGAGGCGGTTGCAAGGCCTCAAGAAGTTGTTCATGCTTCTCATTCATCCTCCCATCGAAGTGCGCACGCAAGTAACGCAAGTCTTTCTTTTTGTTAAATTCTATTCCCCTAAACTTACCCACATCTGTCAAATTTCCCAACCCTCTTATTGTAATTTCCCGAAGGTGATTGAAGTTTTTAAGACATTCAACAGAACATTCTTTGCTACCATAACCGCCGTCACTTGCAACAAATTCCCATAATGTTCGTAGACCAATTAATCGCTCGAAACTTTTTGGCATCCATCTTATACTAGGACACCCCCAACATAACAAATATCTCAGGTTGATTAAGTTTCCCATCCCTTTAGGTAGTTTTATGAGATTTCTACAATAAGTGATATCTAAGGTTTGTAGATTATATAACCCACACAATATCTCTGGCAATTCTTTTATGTTATCATTCCAAGACAAATCAAGGTACCTCAAGTGTATTAATTTTTTTATTTCTACAGGAAGTTCTTCAATTGAGCATTTCTTCAAATATAATGACCTTAGACATGTAAACTGATCAACTAATTTGGACAAAACTATTTGAGGATCAATACCGTAATTACAATCAACCATAAGGCTACGTAGAAAAGTATTTCTAGTATAAATAGAGCTAGGAAATGAGGCCCCTCCTTGAATCTTTATCATTGAATGTCTAACATTATCATAAGAAGATAGTAATTCAAATTCTCTTGTACCATCAACCTCTGTTGTATAACATTCATTTTGGGTAAGAAATTGAGCAAAATCATGTACTATATCATGCATCTTGCAGGACCTTATATTGATATCCTCTTCATCTTTTTGAAAATCTTGGAAGAAAGAACGCATTGCTAAAGTTTCAAAATACTCTTCACCAACTAACTCCACATCCTTATTTGGTTTTGACCTCACATAACCTTGAGCCATCCATAACCTAATTAATTGTTCTCTCTTTATTTCATAATCCTTTGGAAAAAATTGCACAATATGAGAAACATTTTTTTTAAAAGAGGGCATAAATCATAATAACTCAGTAGTAGAGGTCTAAAAAGCTCTTGTTCTACCTCTTCTAATTCCCATATTTCACTCTCTAAGATATTTTGCCACTCGACAAATGTTCTTTTATAACGCAAAAGACTCGCTAAAGTCCTTACAGCAAGTGGCAAACCCTTACACTTTTGAACAATTTTTCTACCAATTTCTACAAATCTATTAGATTCTTCATTGGTCTTTCCAAAAACAGCAATTTGACTAAACAATGACAAACATTTCTCATCAGGTAGTATCCCCAGTGAGATCATTTTGGCAGTTCCTATGGCATTTGCAACATTCTTTTTACGTGTGGTCACTAAAATTCTACTTTCTGGAGAACCACATCGAAAAAGATGCTTCAATTGATCCCAATCTTTTGAATTTTCAGTCCATATGTCATCTAGGACAAGAAGGAATTTCTTTCCCTCTATATGTCGACGTATGTTTTGCACTACTGTTTCTAACACATTTAAGTTTGGTGCATTATTTGTAAGAGATTCAAGGATTGCTTTGGCAATCCTAAGCTCATCGAAAGGCTCGGAAACACACACCCATATTTTTTTATCAAAATGAGTGTTCACCTTTTCGTCATTAAAAACTAATCGAGCTAGAGTTGTCTTGCCAAGTCCTCCCATCCCTACTATAGAGATTATGGGGAGGACTTGTTGATTGCTTTGATGACTTAACAACAAATCTAGTATTCTATTCTTATCATCATCTCTTCCATAAACCTCTGTTAAATCAATTACAGAGGTTGTCACTGGTCGTTCTACTTCTTTGCTAACCTCAGTGATAGATCTAAAGTGGAACCTCTCTTTCTCCACAGCAATAATATTAAGTTTTCCATCTAGATCTTTTATCTTGATAGCAATTTTACGACGTATAACCAGTGAACCACAACTAAGATAGTGAAGAATGACATAACGTACCTTTTTCAAAGGCTCAGAAGCGTACTTGTTTTCAGCTTCTTTAAGCAGAATCTTTGTGTTCCACTCATCCAACGTATCATCTATGTCATAGGATATGTTTTTGAGCTTGTCCAACCAATCTCTCACAACATTCTCCTTCAATTGTCGGTTCTCAGCATCAGCAAGCACAGCTTGAATGGCAACGAAATTGCTTTGAAGCTTTTCAACTTCTTGCTCAGCACCAGGAATCAGCCTTATCCGTCCTCCTACTCTTTGACGGCCGATTGAAACCAGTTGATCCAAGACTATGGAAACAAGTGCTTCCGCCATATTGAATGAATTGATAAAAAAAGAGAGATTAAGAAGTCAGGAGGTTTTTAATGTTTATGTTAATTGTGATAAGGCTATACCCATACCTTCTATTCGCCTTATATAATTGATACATGTGGTAGGACTAATGAGATATTTATTATGGGAGATCGACATTTTCGCACCCAAGGTTTGATGAAACGACCATTCCCACCCATCAAGTTTTAAAATGACACTTTCCCACCCTTTATTAGGTTTTGTTAGTGTTTTTTGTTAATATTTTACTGAAAAGATAAAATATCCTTAAATAGTTTATTTCTTAATTAGTTTATTATAAATTAAAATTTAATTAATTCAAAATATTTATTCGATTATCTATTAGTCCAACTATAAAGATACATTTTTTTCTTTGTTTATTTAATTAATTAGGAACATTGATTTTTTATGTTAATTAGTAAAAATGAAAAACATTATAAATAATAGTGATGTGATATTGATGACATTATAAATGAATATTAAGATTATTTAACTTTAAACAATTTTATAGCATCACTCCTAACTTTTTAGGTGGGGTTAACTATTTTTTCTTTTTTAATATTTAACTTTTTGGCTAATTAGAAAATAATAAACAATTTATAAAGTAAAATATTTAAGGGTATTTTTGTCTTTTCAGTAAAATATTAACGGAAAATATAACATAACCTAACGAAGGGTGGAAAAGTGTTATTTTGAAACTTGATGGGTGGGAAAGTGCCGTTTTGCCAAACCTTGGGTGGGAAAATGTCGTTGTCCCTATTTATTATTGATAAAAGAGTTGTCTTCATACGTGTCCTATATATAGACACACATTATCCTAAGGGTCATGTGTGGTGGAATTTATCTTAAAGGTCAGTTTTTTTGCAAAATAATTGAATGGCAATGATTCATTGGAGCACAAAGTCTGAAATCTCAACTATTTTGTACTTAATACTTATTTGCGAATTAAGTGGGGTGACATCATTGGCTGAATCCGTGTTGACGTAAGGTTATTACTTGTTGACTATGGAAACAAGAGGTTAGGCCATGTCAGAACAGAGATTGAGAAATTGAAATTCTTGGTGTCATTCCCATCCAAAAACAAACTTCAATGCGATCTAAAACAACAACAGTTTTAAACAATCTAACTTGTTTCCTGGAGAGAAATTTGGTTATTTGAGAGATGAAAAGAAAGTTCCGTATCCAGCATTTGTCCAAAGATGATGAACAAAAGATGATTAGTTGCTGAAGCTCAATTTACTTTCTTTATTGTTGATTAACTCTGTAATCCAAGGTTTTATCTGTATTTTGTCACCAAGTAGAGATCAAAGGTACCTTACTTTCATCTGTTATATAAAGCTAGGATGATAGGAATCACATAATAGACAACAAGATTAATAACTATAATATATTTCTATTTAGTTAGGGTACCTTTTTGCGTATGCACTTCTAACACTAGATTTCTTTTCTTTTTTCTTTCCAGTTATTAATGTCTTTTACATGCTTAAACAAGTGTTTTTTATTGCCATATTAATTACTTGTGCTGCAGTTTGAGTTTACATATAAGAAGGAGCCAATTTTTGAAGGAGGAACTTGTGAATGCTCCATATCTATTCCCGTATCATATTGGCGACAATGCATTGTCTTACAGAATTGATGAAATATCAGGAAATATCTTAAGGTTATTATATTGGTTGTGTTAATTTATTTTTTGAGTTTTGATGAATTAACAAAGTATAAAACTTTTGTTGAAGTGAAGACTTGACCACCATTAACAAGCGTTGAATAGTGTTTAGCCGAAGTTAATCAGAGTTTGATAAATAACAACCAATGTTTGAATGGCATTAACCGTATTTGACTACTGCTTTGACTTCCGTTGAACAACATTGACCACAAGTCTGTTCAAGTTTTGTTTTCACGTTTGTTGAACGACATTAAACATTATACAATATTTCGTATAATATTATAGAATGCAATGCAGTGTTAAATAATACTATACATATTTACTTAATACTATATCATGAGCCGTGTCAAACATGTCTTTACAGTTTCATTTGGCATGGTCATTGCTGGGTTTTGAGATATGGGTTTTAGTTTGTTTGTGGCAATGGGTTTTGTGGTTCCTTAATTCTAATACCCAAATTTGCAAAAATATCCATAGATATTAGTTTTGTTTAAGCTTTCAAGAATTCATAGACTTCATGGCTAAGGCTAATCCACCACTGGGCCCGAGATCAAGTTTAACTTCTAAGGCCCATGCTCCCAAAAAATGGGGCTTATTAGGCCTGTGAAAATTTAAAACATAAAAAAAGAATACAACAAAAATGTGTTATTCATATAATATAAAAATAAATAAATAAAAAGAGCAAGTGTAGGATTTAGAATTAATGAAATGTCAGCAAATATCTTAAAGTTAGTATGTTGGTTGTGTCAATTTATTTTTTGAGTTTTGATGAATTAATAAAGGGGAAAACTTTGTTTGTTATGTTTGAGTTACGCATCTTAATTTAATGATTTTATTTTATGGTTTCAATGGATTGATAAGTGTTAAAAGTGAATTTGATATGTTCTTCGTTGAAGGCATTTTATTTCTGAAAGGAATTATATTTACTTGAATTACTAGTTTTTGAATTGCAAATTGAATATTTGTAATGTTTTCTATGGTCTATTTCAAACTTTCATTTCTGGCAAACTCTTAATATCTAATCCACGTTCAAAAAATCATTCAGAAATCATTAATTTTCTTATTTACTCAACCAATAGAATATTTAGTACGTGACATAATATAACATTAGATACAAGTATAACACTAAAAAATGCAATATAGTGTTACCAAATTTGCATTGTACTAACTAGTACAAAAATTAAAATAATGCAATCTATTCTACATTAAAAAATGCCTAGTAAACCATTGTATTAGTTAATTAATCAGTATTCATAAATTTAAATTTACAATGGTAAATGCATTAACTAATGTTGACTACTGTTGACAATCGTTTAATAGATTTTGACCAAAGTTAATCAGAGTTTGATTGATAGTGTCCAGTGTTTGATTGGCAGTGACCATGTTTAACTACCGCTTTGACTTCCGTTCAACAACATTGAACATTATACAATCTTTCGTATTGTATTATAGAATGCAATGCTAAATAACACTATATATATTTACTTAATACTATGTTATGATGCGTGTAAAACATGTCCTTAAAGTTTCATTTGGCATGATCATTGTTGGGATTTGAGATATGGGTTTTAGTTTGTTTGTGGCTATGGGTTTTGTGGTTCCTTAATTCTAATAACCAGAATTGCAAAAATATCAATAGATATTAGCTTTGTTTAAGATTTCAAGAATTCATAGACTTGATGGCTAAGGCTAATCCACCATTGGACCCGTGTTAAGTTTAACTTGTGAGGCCCATGCTCTGAAAAGATTGGGTTTATTAGGCCTAGTAAATAAAAGGAACAAGTGTAAGATTCAAAATAAAGGCAAAATTAACGGTATTCTTTTTTTTTTTTTTTTTTATATAATTTTTTTGAATTGAAATATTGAAAAGATATGCATTATAATTTGGAAGGTTGGATTACATGACATGATAAATATGAAAAGTGATTTTTAGCTCTCATTTTAATATAAGTAATACTATACTTATAAAGATTCTGTACAATATGATCTATATAAAGTGACGTGACACTATTTTTGCATTATCATATCCTTTACTATCATTTAATATGTATTCATTAATTTAATTTTTTTTTTTTTTATTAATTCATTCAGTTATATTCTTGACACATCACTTTGTATAGAATGTTCGTAAATGTGTATTATATATCCCACCAATATAATCGTTATGTTTATCTTTTGGACATTTGATTGTTCAAACATGTATTGCACATACAAGAATCTAGTCTTGCAATAATGCAAATTCAAACAAATGCAAGAAAAGTGAATATTCATAACAAGAGCACTTGCAAATGGGGTCAATGCATTCTGTCTCTTGTGTATACTAAAACTCAACTGCTTCACATAGGGCTTGCAGTATCTTACGCTTTCTATCATATATGGTTGTCCCTCGTCTCAATGTGCTTGTAGTATAACGTATACCAAATGCAAGGAAAATAGTCAAGCAATTACCATTAATGTCCATAACTCAAACAAGTTCAACATGTATCTAGTGGCGAAGCATGTATATTGAGAACCTCATGAGTATGTATATTGAGAAACGACTTGTCATTCCTTTCATATATTAGAGAACGACATGACATTCAAGTTCCAAGCGAAGAGTCTAATTTTAATTTTGATTGAAGCTAAAAATTACCATTGTGCCAAGCATTTATTTATTGCTTGACCTAAGACTTGAACTATGGACTTCGGATTTCCGATATCTTTCTCCCATTCCATCAACTTATCTTTATAAACTATCAATTCTGGAATCCCATTCCATACTTATTAAGCAAAACAATAGTTTCACTAAACCTATGATAAATAGGTTAATTTAGTACCCAAAAGAGGGTAAATATCTCGAAAGTCCCCAAATTTTGGGTCAAGACCATCAACATCCCTTACGGTTTGGAAAATATAACTCTCACCACCACCACGGGCACGGCACCACCATTATCGCCCTGGATATCCAACTCAGATGCCTGACCCGAACTTCCACCCGAATTAAAACTCTTCCCCAAAACCACCCATGTGCACCATGTTTAAACCTGACCCATTTGGGTTCAACCCATCCAAGACGCTTCCCAGCCCACCATTGGACGCCAGGAGCGAGCAAAAGCTCAATTTATAAGGAGATACAAATCTATTCCCGTATCATGTTGGCGACAATGCAAAGTTATGTGTTCTTTTGGCTGTTTAATCAGATATCAAATTCTTTTTTTCTGAACCTTGGAAGTTTATTGTCAGAGTTTCTGAAGTAATTAAGATGATGCATGGAAGAATAGTTGGAGGTTAGATATGCAACCATGAACCATCTACAAGTTTTTTTAAAAAAACATAATAATAACTTAAACCATTTGACAGTCCCCTATTCCAGAAGATCTGTACGTGAAGCATACATTGAGAAGAGGAACCAAGTGGTATAATACTTCATGCCCCAAAGATCATAATGATTAGTTATCCTCTGTAACTCCTTCCTTATCTCTTTCAAATTCATGATTTTAAAAATTTATTCATAATTTACTAGCCATGATTTTGAAACTCTGTCGTAGCTTAACAAATTGATTACTGTTTGAAGCCTCCAAAAAAGAGCATATGTATGGCAGAAATTTCAATTTAGAAACAGAGAATATGGGCTCAATAGAGCAAAATGCTGAGTGCTTGGTGAGATTCCCTCCCAAAATACAGCTTTGGAGAAATTTGAGTGATTACTGTTTGATGCGGACTAGCAAATATTGACTGAAAGGTAATTCTTCTTTCAATGATTTGCTTCAAATAGTCTAAAAAGTAAAAACCATGTTAAAGCAAAAAACACTTTATGATCTCTCTATCAAGATGTTATCATTTCTTTTGATTACTCTCATGTACGAGGTATCTTCTGAAAGCTATCTTTACCATTTGGCAGAATGGTGTGACAGAGTTCCATAACTCTCTGCGGTTTTTTTGAGAAATATATATAATGCCTTATACATGTTGATCTGGTAATTGACCACGTAAATATTGTATTCATGTTAATGTTAAGGGGGAAGACATTTGATTTCTCTACCGATTCTGTTGCTTTTGGCATGAAAAAGAAAGATAGCAAGCCGTGAGTAGCTGGTAAAACTTTCTGAAATGTATCCTTGGACATTCTGTAACTAGTGTACTGAATTACCATATTTAACATCACTAATGTGCCATTATTTTCATGTTATCTCCCATTTTCCATTTTAAGAATTTATACGTTATTTGCATAATGTTGTGCATGATTTTTTGACAATAAGATTTGTGCCACCTATCTAGAAACTATACCGAGATTTAACTGTTAATATCGTCCCACGTGTCACTCCCATAAGAGATGACTTTACAAACAAGCTCATCAAAGCTAAGTATAGGTGTTCAAACTTAAGCATGGGAGAGGGTTAACTCAGATCCAGATTACGAGGATTATGCGTGTAATTAGCCCCATCATACCAACCCCCAGCCACTGTCAGACAATGTGTATAAAAGGGAGACCTCATCTTCATTTTTAGGGGGATCAACCGATTATCATTCATGGAAGCATATTTAACATGACTAACGTGTCATTATTTTCATGTTATCTCCCATTTTAAGAATTTATATATATTATCTGTGCTGTTGCATAACATATTAAATCCAAACATAGAAACCTACTGTTGATTATCACATGAAAGGATCAACTTATGGTGGTAAATTTTTTTCATCAGGCTGTTGGAAAACAAGAAGATCAAAGCATTTTTGTAAAACACTTAACATGGGATTAATGACTTTCGCCTTTTTGTTTCGGCTAAGCAGCTTCTGTTATCATTTGACTATTGAGCTTGGCACAATGAATTCCTTCTTCCTTTTCTTCTGTCCAAACAATATAGGCTGACTTAATGGTAATTTTGTCTTTCCACTTTTTGGTTAATTGTTATATATTATTCTTGCGATCAACAAGGCATATCTTTGACAATTGTTCATTGGAGCGACAGGGTATGGGCTAGACGTTCTTGAAAATAAACTACTTGATTTTGTCTCTGCATGAGCTTGCTGTCATAGAAAACCCATCACTGTAAATTAATATGAATAGCATATTGTAGAGCAAAGAAATTATATTCAAAGATTGATAAACCCACCCTTCTTAGTCGTTCCTTTTATATACTAAAGAACAACATAGGTTTCAAGTTACAAATGAAGGGTATAATTTGAATGCAGATTGAAATTGAAAAAAATCAATTGTCGTCAAACTAGCTATATAGCTCTGCCAAGTGGTTTTCTCATGGATTTTTCTTCTGAATTTGTGGAAGCAACAGCATTGACAATCTTTGATACATTACTAATGTTATACAAAGAACAGAGTAAAAAACAGGGGAGTTTATTATTTAGGAGGGAGAGTAAGTCATGAGAATTTTCTTGTAATTCTTCATCTTTTTAAGAGGCTGTATCTTTTATTATTTGCATCTTATTGAGGATGATGTGCAGAGAAAGGACCAGAACCAGAATCAGAGGAAACAGCTGCTTTTTCTTACACAAAGGAGAGTTTGGGCAGAATCACAGATGCCCTATGTACGGAAGTTTTTGTTGTGAGTTTGCAATATCCTTGGCTCCTGCGGAGTGTTAAAATGATAAAATCAGATAGTACTTTGGCCAATATTTTGCAGTTGAAGGTACAAAACTTTGCTGGATATTGCTTTATTATATATTTGGGTATTGTTCTGTAAACATTGGCTAAGGCTTTCTCATTCTAGTATTACTCTGGACATCCTAGTGCAAAGTTGTTGACATCATCCGTTCTTGTATTTCTTGGGCAGCAATAAATGCAACCAACGAAGTTTTCCAAGCATCTTAGTCCTGAGTTTCATATTAGTATGAAGATTCATAACAAGAGCAATTAAAACATTAAGTAAATCTGCTAAAATTAAAACAGGTTGTTAAATGATCAAAAAACTAATCAGGTTGAATAATCTTCTTGTGTGTTTATGTTGAGAAATTCAAATAAAGGGAACAAACATTTTTCCTTTGGCAATTACTAGACCTTATCAAATGTTTGGGAGAAGATTTAGGAGCAAAATGATCTTATCAGGACCTTGTTTAAGAAGAAAAAAATATAGCATTTTAGATTGTCTGAAAGCAACAACATACCTTCACTAGCATCAAAGCAACAACTAGGATTCTTTGCGTCCTATAAATATAAAGTGAAAGAAATAATTTTTTACAATTTATAAATTAATAACCATTTTAGATTGTTTGAAGAGATCAATATATGCTTTGACAAATGGTGGGTCTATCATACATTATTATTCCACATAAATCATTCACTTTATAATAACAGAGAGAGAGAGAGAGAACAAGGAGAATTTAATAAATTAAAATGATACTAACACTCCATAATTTAACTACCATGAAAGCAAAGAATGTGCTACCATTGTTGGATATGAAGAAAGAAAAGAATATGAGAATTGCTTTTGTTTGGAGAAAAGCTTGGTACCTTAACTAGCATCAAAGCAACATGCTGCTTAGGGTCATCTGGTGAAAGAATTGTGGTCTTTTTTGGGCTAT
Source organism: Pistacia integerrima (assembly GCA_026225825.1). Taxonomy (NCBI): domain Eukaryota; kingdom Viridiplantae; phylum Streptophyta; class Magnoliopsida; order Sapindales; family Anacardiaceae; genus Pistacia; species Pistacia integerrima. Next base: position 1,171,234 of record CM047750.1, read on the forward strand.
AAATAACAAACGAAAGGCTAGAAATTCCACAACACAACCAAACACAAAATATTTCAATATCATAAAGCAATTACCATCTTTTGACTATGGCTGAATCACTTGTCTCCACCATCCTGGGTCAATTGGCTTCACTAGCCGCTGAAGAGATGAAACTTCTTGCTTGTGCTGACAAAGCTGTGGGAAAGCTCACCAGCAATTTCCAGGCCATTCAAGCTGTGATTGAAGACGCAGAGTACAGAGAAGTGAAGGAGAGGGGTGTACGAATTTGGTTGGATCAGCTCAGACGTCTCATATGACATCGAGGACGTGTTGGATGAGTGGATCACGGCGAGCAAAAAATCACAAATGAAGGAAGCTGAAAATGCTTCCAAGCTTTGGAAAAAGGTATGTTCCTTCGTCTCGTCTGATTCCTTTTGTTGCAAGAAGATTTTCCTACGTCATGAAATTGCTATCAAGATAAAAGATCTAAATGAAAGACTTGGTGATATTGCCAAGGAAAAGGATAGTTTCAATTTTAGCTTGACTACAGGCACTAGACAACCAGAGCACGAAATAACTACCTCTCTTATTAATTTACGAGAGGTCTATGGAAGAGATGATGATAGGAATACATTAAAAAACTACTTGTTAGCTGAGAGTAGTCAAGAATCAACCATCTCTACCATTTCTATAGTAGGGATGGGAGGGATTGGAAAAACTACTCTAGCTCGATTAGTTTTTAATGATGACGAGGTCAGCACCCATTTTCGTAAGAAAATTTGGGTGTGTGTCTCTGATCCTTTCGATGAGATTAGAATTGCCAAAGCAATTCTTGAATCTGTTTTAGGTGAAAAGAAAGATAAAGATAAACAAGAAACTATGTTAAAACACATAAGTCAATCTGTCACAGAAAATAAAATTTTTCTTGTTTTAGATGAAAAAAGAGCTGAAGGTCAACTAGAATCTTTGTTAAAAGACATACAAGAATCTATTAAGGAGAAGAAAATTCTTCTTGTTTTAGATGATGTGTGGATTGACAATTCTAGAAAATGGGAACAAGTGAAGATTGCTCTTGAGTCTGCTTCTCAAGGGAGTAGAATTTTGGTGACTACACGTAAAGAGAATACTGCAAAAATAATGAGAAGCACCAAAATCATCAAAATAGGAAGATTAGGTGATGAGGAATCTTGGTCATTATTTAATCAAGTTGCATTTTATGGAAAGATACAGACAGAATATGAAAACTTAAAAGATATCGGTAGAAAGATTGTAGGGAAGTGTGATGGCTTGCCTCTTGCTATAAAGACTTTAGGAAGTCTCTTGAATTTAAAAACACATGCTGAACAATGGCAAAGTGTCTTAGATAGTGATTTATGGCAATTAGAAGAGATAGAAAAAGAGCTCTTCCCCCCAATCCTCTTGAGCTATTATGATTTGTCTTCTAAGCTTAGAAAATGCTTTACATATTGTGCCACATTTCCAAAGGACTATGTGATAGAAAAAGATATATTGATCAAGTTATGGATGTCCCAAGGTTTTCTTAAGGTAGAAGGAACCAAAGAAATGGAATTAGTTGGTGAAGAATATTTTGAAAATTTAGTAATGCGTTCTTTGTTTCATTTGACTTTATCATTTTATACTCAGGAAGTAAATGAGGAGAGAAGCAGAAATGAAGAGAATGTAATGATTATTGAAGCATTACAACCACCTCCAAATTTAGAGAAATTATGGATACATTGCTTTGGAGGCAAATCCATGTCTTTTGATTGGATGGTATCATTAATCAAGTTGAAGGAGTTAAACCTTGATCAGTGCTTTAATTGTGAGCATTTACCTCCTTTGGGAAAACTACCATCCCTTGAATCACTATAGATAAGGTGGATGAAGAGTATAAAAAGAGTGGGTAATGAATTTTTGGGAATAGAAAATGATGCCACATCATCAATTGTTGCCTTTCCCAAATTGAAATTCCTCTTTTTCATGGGGCTAAATGCTTGGGAAGAGTGGAATCATGAGATTACAAACAGTAGAGACAGAGATATTACAATCATGCCATGTCTTCATTCTTTGTCAATTAAATGGTGTCCTAAATTAAAGACACTGCCAGAACAAATTCTTCAAACACCAACACTGCAGCAATTAGAGATTGTTCATTGCTCTTTTCTGGAAGAACGTTACAAGGAGACAGGAGATGATAGGAGCAAGATCTCTCACATTCCAAAAGTCTCTATCAGTCATTGGTAGATTGTTGGAGTGTGAGAGATGCAATTGCTATTCACCCATTGG